>CABHPH010159656.1:0-48729 GCA_902168325.1 Peromyscus nudipes
AAAAAAAGGTTGAAATATAGTGCCTATAAATTTCATCAAAGAGAAAGGGTTTCTAGAAAAGATATATATATATATGTGTGTGTGTGTGTGTGTGTGTGTGTATTTGTATTGTATATGCATACATGTATACATATATGTGTATGTGATTATAATTAGCATAATGAATAAAATTACTCATTATCTACTAGGAAATTAATAGGAAAATTACTATTAAGAGGCAAAAAGGCCCCACTACACAGTTGGTTTTGATCTTCTAATAAATGTGTGTCTACAAGCAAATTACAAGTTATCTTTATTCTACATCTAACTTTCCTGTCAAGCATGTTTGGATATGAATTGGGATCACTAACCAGGGAACAACAAACTCATTAACAACAAAAGATGTTTACTAATTGCTTAATCACCACACTCAATGATGAATGTACAGGCAAACCGTCGCCTTGTTGACAACTATAAGAGAAAATACTATTGAAAGTGTGGGTTAGCAGGCAGATGTCCAGATAAGAGTCAAACAGATTAATGAGATGGCATTCAGTGAGGTCTTAGAGGCTTTTGTATGCAAGGCAGTGCATTGTTTTTTTGTTTTTGCCATGTTTTGTTTGTTTGTTTGTTTGATGTTTGCAGGTATTGGATCTGATGCAACTTTCCAGGGTATGTGGGGTACTGATTTGTTACAGAGACACATTAAGGGATAATGAACAGTTTAGTCCATTGAAGCAGAAACTAAAAAAAGTGACCAAGATGTAGAAAAAGACAGTGAAAATATATGAAAGAAAAAGAAATAAGTGAAAAGGATGACATTTTGTTTTCACATTGGATATTAAAATGTATAGTGGGATGAATCATCGAGCGACAAGAAACTGTGATGTGGCCAATGTCATACAATGCTAAATCTCTTATGTTTTATAAGCCTCCTTTTCAACAGAATTCAAGGATATTAGTACTAGATAGAAACCCTCCTCCATAACCCTTCATCCTCAAAGAGTAAAACAAATCAAGAAGAACACACATGTCCATATTGTGACAGGTGTGTGTTCCTTAGATAAAATGCAGAATTTGTAAATGTGATATTTTCATGACCTACAATCGAATCATGGTAAAGGATTAGTTGTTTCATTAAACAGCAAACATTATATGTAAAGGTCATTTTGACCACAAATCTAGAGGCATACAACATATTGATAGTGCTCCAGTGATAAGGTCTAAATTTTCTCTTAAATTTAACTTTGTCTTTCTCAACAAGAAAGATCAAATTTCTGTTAAAGTTTATACAGAACGTACACCATTAACAAGTATTCAAAATGCAGTGAATACTCTGATTTCTCCTTGCCTTTTGGTCTGTAATCTTCAGAATAAACTGGTTTATTTTTAAAATGAGAATAACACATGGGAACTCTTTTCATCTTATTGATAAAAGAAAGTATTTGATCCAGCCAGCATTAGAGTTCAAATACACAGATAAAAGATGAAATAGTAGATTATTGAAGAGAAGTTCTTGGGCTATGCATTCATAGCAAGTGAATACATAAAAAATGATTTTATTATCAGTGTATCAAGCACTGGAAATGTACAAAGATTATAAGATATAATGATTGAGCTTTTTATTTATAAACCTGATAGATGTGACATATTTATATGTATCACTGCATTGTATATGTCCAGTTTTTCAAAAGTAAGGTGTATGTAATGTTTCAAAGCTTTAAAAAAGACCCTGTTAACTAAGGAAAATGAAAGACATGATACCAATTCAATTCTTGATGCTTTAGAAAAAAATTTGGAAGAGTCAATAAAGTAAGAATCGTGTCTAGGGTTTATAAAATCTCACATTTCAATAGAAAAGCACACTGCATGGTTTCTTTCTTTTTTTTTTTTTGTTTTTTCGAGACAGGGTTTCTCTGTGTAGTTTTGGTGCCTGTCCTAGAACTCGCTCTGTAGACCAGGCTGACCTCGAACTCACAGAGATCCACCTGCCTCTGCCTCCTGAGTACTGGGATTAAAGGCATTGCCACCACCGCCCAGCTGCATGGTTTCAAAGAATGTAGTAAAGTTGATCCATGTCAAGCAAGTGGCCCTGACAAAAGCTTCCTATAGTTTACACAACCTGGAAGCCAAAAGAGTAAAGTTTCAAAGAGAACAGGGACTACTGTCTGAAGTTTTTATGTGATTAGACAAGGAATTTAAAAAGTACAAAATAAGAAAAACTGAATAATGTGTTTGCTGCCTATCTACCCTTGAGATTAATTTTTCTGTTAGACACCATGTTTGCAAACCTAAAGCTAATAAAGGTGGTCAAATAAATCTCTCCAGAGGTGTCTTTTACATAGAAATTTCCAGATAAATAGCAGTATGTATGAAACTGCTTTTGTGGGCCAATAAAACCAGAAACCAGGTCAAGATCATATTACCCATTTTTAACATATTAATAAGAAAAATATTGAAGAGTATAACAATGATAAGTGTATATTAATATAATCACGTTTCTACCACTCCAGGCAGCAATAAAAAGACTGTAAGAAGCGGGGGGAGGGGGGGAAGAGATAGGAGTGAAACAGATTTATATGCATGCATCTTTTAATTTTCCTTTACAGTGATAAAAGGCCCTGCCCAAAGCAACTCACAGGAGAAAAGGCTTGTTTTGGTTCAGGGCTCATTAGGGAAGACATGACAGAAAAGAGGAAAAACATGGGCAGAAGGAGAAAGCTGGCTGGCTATGCTGCATCTACACTCAGACAGTGGTAAATAGGAAAGGGGAACAGGCTACAAATTCTCAAGGCCCACCTGCAGGGACATGCTGGTATGTGCTATCTAAAGCCAGGAAGAGTTACAATGCCATCTCAATAAGAAAAGGAAACTCACCGCACACACTGCACATTGTTGTTAGAGCTGGCTTTTTGGAACCTAGGGCTTATGCTGAGACATTTCCCTCAGCCTTGGTGTAGGGAGGAGGGGACTGGACCTGCCTCAGCTGAATCTACCAGGCTGAGCTGAATCGTCAGGCGAGACTTTGCATTGGAGGAGGTGGGAATGGGGGGTAGATTGGGGCAGAAGGCTGAGGGGTGGGAGGAGCGAGGACAGGGGAATCCGTGGCTGATATGTAAAATTAAATTAATTATAAAATAAAATAATAATAATAAAAAAACAAAAAATAAGAAAAGTAAATAGATCCAGGCAGTAGGAGAAAACAGTATATAGGCTGGAAGGGATGAAAAGACATCAATACTCTTATCCAGAGCTAGACCTTACATGCTACAATACCTCCATAAATAATCCTGCGACTGTTGTTGCTTTGCAGACTGCAGCAATAGTGGTATGATTGCTTATAGAAACAACCAACTATTCTCTTGTTTGGATTTGAGGCTTGCTTCACAGGAGGGAATAGTTTTATGTTCTTCTATGTCTGGTCAAAGCCCATCTAGTGAAACCATTGTATAGGAGAGAATCTATTTCCATTGTTTCTCTATATTGTTGGGTTGTGAAACTGTCATCTAAATATTTGTGTGCACCTTTAAATGTGTGCTGCTCCTAACCTTGGTCAGAGAAGCTACTTATTGCAGTGGAAACTGGTTAATCCAGAGACCAATTACTTTTCAACTTGAACAGAAAACGCAATTGTAAATTGTTGTGGTTTGAATGTTATTGACCCCCATAAGATCATAGGGAGTGGTGCTATTAGGAAGTGTGGCTTTGTTGGAGTAAATATTGCTTTGTTGGAGGAAGTGTGTCACTGTGGGGGGTAGACTTTGAGGTCTCATTGTATACTCAAGCCGTGCCCAGTGTCTCAGACTACTTTCTGTTGCCTGAGGGTCCTTCTCCAGCACTATGACTGCCTACATGATCCCTTGCTTTCCTCCATGACAATAATGGACTAAACATCTAAACTGCAAGCGAGCCACCCCAATTAAATGTTTTTTTTTCCCTTTAGAGGAGTTGCCATGTTCATGCTATTTCTTCAGAGCAATAGAATCCCTACCTATGACATGAATGTTTAGCCATAGATTGAAAATCCATATCCTTTGTCCCTTCTCAAGACTCAGTAACATCATGGCAAAGGAATTAAAAATAATTAAAGAGCTAATGGATTAAAAAGCTACAGCTAGAGTGTTGTGAAATACTGTTCTTTGGACATGACATGACTATTGCATACATAAAGTCCCAGCAGCTGTGGTTAACTCCTCAAGAACTCAATAAGAGAAAGACAATTAAAACTCCCAGCATGGAGTAGGGAAGGGTTACTGGGGCCCTACAAATAGCCTAGGAGCTACTAGCAATTGATAGCAGCTGAGGGTGGGAAATTCACTTCTATTTATGAATGATGCCACTGATAGATTCACCTTACTCCAGTGCTTAACCCCACATCCATAACCATATGGGAAGCTCTGTGTCTTAAAAATAATAAATAAACAATTTAAAAAGAAAGATATCAGGTTGGGAGAGAAATATAATGGAATATCTTGTGAAATTCTTTAAAAGTTCTAACACCTGGAGAGGGCCACCACTTTTGAGTTCTTGGTCAGTTTTGTCCAAGAAACTCCCCAAACATTAAAGTTTATTGTTTTCTTTTGTTGACTACTAGAGCCAGAGGTAAGTCCCTACACTTCTGATTTAGGGTGCAGAGGATACTGAGATAGATCTGACTTGAATGAGTCCTCCCTGAAGACTAGCTTTCATGGTACCAAAAGGTACCATGCAAACTCCAAAAGGAAGGAAGCAACCAAAGGTCCTAACCAGCTCTGATGCTTGTGGAACACAGTAATAAACAGCATGGCATGATAACCTAAGGGTACTGTAACAGCATGCATAACTTGGTGGTAACCAACAGCATTCTACTTGGCCTTAAGACCCATAAAATGTGACAGAATCCATTGCTGGTACTAGAAACCTAGCCCACAGCCAAGGGCTAGTGAAGTCATGGTTCTTGGGGAACTTAAACCAACACAGTTCCTTACTTCATAAACATTTGTCTTAATACTCACAGATAAATCCAGTCCTTATCACCCACCAAAGAAACTTCTCTTTACCACTGACCAAAAGCAGTACATGTAAGTGTCAATCAAAAACTATGAATATTTTTCATATATGTTTGACTGTTGTATATGTATCCATGGGAAATTAAGTGAAAAACTATTATGTGACCACACTTATTACAGCTTTATCCAGATTAGTGAGGATATATAATAAGTGCTCATCACTATGTGAATGGGTAAAGGACATGTTTCATACAATACAAAATGCAATGTCCCATTGTAGACACATATAGCACACACACATATGAAGAAGTAACCAACCGTCTTATTGAATAAGAAACACAGAGCCAATTCAGAGAAGAAAGCCAAGAGGTCAGAGCCTTACCCTTCCTGCTCTGGCGATCCTCTACAGCCAAGAGAGAGCTACTTCCTGTGTGTTTGTCTTTAAACAGACATTCTGTTCTGCCTTCTCATTGGTTGTAAACCAAACCACATGACCTGTCTGTAGGTCACTCCAGGTCTTCTATGGTTGGTACTGAGATTAAAGGCGTGTGTCTCCAATGCCTGCTGTATTCTTGACCACACAGAGATCTACCTAGCTCTGCCTACCAAGTGCTGGGATTAAAGGCGTGCACCACCACCGCCCTGGCTTTTGCTATGGCTTGCTAATAGCTCTGACTCCTAGGCAACTTTATTTATTAACATACAAATAAAATCACATTTCAGTACAAATAAAATACCACTATACACATAAGACAGATATCTCACACATACACATTCACACACACACACACACACACACAGACATTCACACACACAAACACACACATGTAAACATTAATTAAAAGCAAATAAATAAATGATAATGTTTGATGTATTCTGTTACATATTTCATTTCAGTTTTTTTGGAAAAGAAAAATTTCTGATATTTTTATTGCCAACCATAACATTGCTAGTAACTAGTTGAAAGAAACAAAATTAAATTTTGCAAGTGTAAACCTTGTCCCACTTTCTGATTTTAGCATAACAAAGTTTTTCCCCATAACACTACCTCATGAAGGTAATCACTTTTCTTTTTAAACTCTATCATCTACTTGCTTAAGAATAAAGTGATGGTTATGGGAATGATTTCATTCAGTGTTCATGCACAGGTATGTCTCCTGCTTTGCGAGCTGGTTCAGCCACGCACCCCTGTTTCCCTGGTTCTACTTTCCTTCGGTCTCTGCAATGGAATTTCTGTGATGATTCAGCTGTTCCTCTGGAGACAGACATTTCAGAAAAGTGACAGCAAATAGGACAGAAGGTGGTGACTCAGAACTTAGACATAAAAAGAACAGGAAGCACAGTTATCAACAGTATGCTCCGCACCTGAGTCAGTGAGAATGTTATTGATCCAGGAGGCCTCTATTCACAAGAGGTGTAACTTTTCTGTAATGAAAATGGATGTATGAACATGAAGAAGTGATCTGATGTAGAATCTCAAAGGGCTCTACATGCCTACATTTTGAATAAGTTAAAAATGATTTCTTTTAATTTCATCACAACTGGTCTCTTGTATAACTTTTACAAAGAGTTTTACTATGACCTTTCCATTTGACATTGCAACCCATCTCATGCCCTGTCTTTCTCACCCTGCTATCATCTGTGGTTTCTGAGTGAAACACAAGTTTCTTATGTGCTTATGTAGGTCTTATATTTATTATTGAATGTGTTCTATTTATTTCTATTAGAACATCAACCATATAAAAGGAGAGAATTTTATTCTATTTACAGATATATCAGTTTTCAGTCTCATAAAAGTTATTTTCTGAATAAATTCATGAAAATACGTCTATGTTTCCTTAAGAAATATGTTTCAGTATGAAAATATCAATGGGATCTTATCAATATTTAAATTGTAAATTGGCAGGAGAAACATACAATTACTTTTCTGAGCTTTTCTTGAACTGTGTGAATAATTTATATAATATCTTGTCTTCCAGGAAAGAACTTCACTGCTTGAGTTAACTGATGATGTGAGAGCAGACACTCAATTACGAAGATTTATGGGTTTTGTTTTATCACAACTCAACATATACTTGTCTGGATGGGCTAGGACCTGCCTCAACTGAATGTACCAGGCTCTGCTGACTCCCTTTAAGAGGCCTTACCTTGTCAGAGGAGGGTATGGGGGTGGGTTGGGGAGTAAGTCTGGGGGGCGGGAGGAGGGAAGAGAGGGGAATCTGTGGTTGGTATATAACATGAATAAAAAATTTCATAATTAAAAAAGATGAAAAAAAGGAATTTCCTAGTGTTCCTTTTATTAATTTTGGTTCAACGCACATTTTCCTCCATTTTTTTTCTTTTGAAGTATGTATGTCTTACATCAAGTTAAAATTTTGGCCAGGGAGATGATCCTGTGGGTATAAGTGATTGCTGCCCAAGCCCAGTTTCCTGATCTCTATTGTTGGAACCTGGAATCCACAGTGGAAGGAGAGAACTGACCCTTGAAAGATGTCCACTGACTTTGACACATGTGCAGTAGCCTGTGTGTACCCTGACACTCAAGTAATTAAAATGAAATAATAATAATAATAATAACACTAACAAATATTACTTAAATTTTAAAAATTAAAATTACAACTTGAAATAGGCTAAAGTGTAGCTTTAGTTTGATATGCTCCCTTTTCTTTCTTTTTATTTCAACCATTCTGCCTCTTTTAATAATAGGTTTGCTTTTTGTTTAGTTACTCTTTCTCTCTCTCTGAATCATTGACACCAAGTCACATGTATGGTTATGTGACCTCTACTGACTTTACAGGACTCCACCAGAATATATTCAACTGCCTATCATCTGTGAATGAACTCTAACAGTCAATGATTTGTTTCTCTATTCTTTTTCCTCCAGCGTTTTCCTTTCAAGTTTCCAAGTATGTTCAGTTTATAAGTACATGCATGCTTATCAGTAATACGAAAATTTCCATAGGCTCTCCAAGAAAAAAAAAACACTCTTAAGGATAGGCCCCATGACCAGCAGTAGATAACCAAAACAAAATGAAGTCAAGGATGTCTTTGGAGGTTACTTTTCTCACAATATTGTGTCAGGATATTTTTATTGACCTTACACATCCTTTGCTTATGTACCAGGTCTGCTGCATTTGTGTTTTTGTGGGATTCCTGTGTGTCTCTGCATCTATATGTGTTTCTTATACTTTTTCTTTGGCTCTTATTCTTCTGTTAGTATTTTTTATTCCTATTGCAATGTGTTTGTTTTTGCTTTAATTTATAAAAAATTGTTACAATAATGTATTATAATTATTTCTATTATATGCCTACTTGCTTTCTAATGATATATATATAAAGGGTATGACCTGGATGGCAGGGCAGTTAAGGAGGAACTTGGGGTATTGGGAAGGAGAAACCAAAATTGGAATATACTGTATGGAAAGAGCCTATATTCAGTTAAAGAAAAAAAAAAACCTTAACAATGAAAAAAGGAAATGAAAATTTCCAAAACAGGTATATGACCTCATAACATGTTATTAATAGAGTGCTTTCCACCAATTTTTCTATTTTTATTAAAATTATAGTCAGTAATTAAATGAACTCAGAATGAGGGAGTGGAAAAGACAGCAACCCTCTTGCAAACATGGCCAACAACAGTAAATGATCAGCGTACTAACTTAAATCCCATTTAATTTGTCACCTAGAAATACCATACCCTAGTGCTAGGCATAATCTTTTTCACGAACTGTCTCTTGTGACTCACTGAGAGCTCAGGCTGTTAGTCATGGCTTCCTGAGGTTTTTGTCCTCAACCTTCAAGCTTCTGGCAACATTCTCCCTGGAATTGCTTATCTTTCAGACATCACCATTATCACCTGAACAAGGGTGATTCATTTTGTGACTATTTCCCAACCCTTTAAAGCTGTAATTTGTCTTCTTTGGCACTCTGAGTCAGCCGAGTCCCAAGCGCTTCCACATCCTTTCATCCTTTCTCTCCCAGGGCAGAACATTGAAAGAAACTAAGCAACTTCCCCCAACAGCAAATTTAAGCAATCCTTTTGCCACCATAGTTAGAATTTAGAAATTCTAACAGACTCCCCAAAACGTCGATTTCCTTTTAAAAAAAGAATCTTTTTTTTTTAAGAGAAGCACTTTTAGCTTCAATTCTATCAGGTATAAAGTTAAATACCTCTTTAAAAAGGACACCTTACCTGCATTACTTTTATCAGAAGTTAAGTAAGCTCACTGATTTGAACATTGAATTTCCAGCGTGGATATGAGATAGTTTTAAACTCTCAGTACAGAACAAAACATTATAAATAATATATTAAAAAGAATCATTTAAAGAGTAACACAAGTGGAGAGTGTGGCACCGTTCTATCCACTTATTTAAAGAGCATTCAGTTTTCAATTTCACATTAACTGATTTAAACAGAGGGCATCCTGCCTAGTAGGAAGGAAAACACACTTTTGCTCAATTCATTCAAACTACTTTAATTTATTCACAATGAGAACAAGTTTCTTAATATATTATCATAAATTCATTCTCTCATTTGAACCCCATATTTTTGATATATCCATTATAGGAAAAATACCCATAATTTTTTTCATGGAGAAGATTTAATGTTTGCAAATGCAAGGAAGGACAATGATGACGTAATGAGTCAGTAACTATGAAAATACTTCTATCATATCTCTTATTGATAAGGACATGGTTGACAAGGGATTCTTAGGGGCTGTCCTAGGGAGTCCTTATTCAGTCTCATGGAATTAGAGTTCCCACAATTGTTCCCAGGAAATGACAGAGCAAGACAAATTTACCAAGCTAAATAATTTGTAGCTAATATTCCTCTGAAAGACAGCATTGCCTCAAGGGTTTTTCCTATTGTCATATTAGAGTTTTCTTGGGACTAGACTGAATCGCCTTCTCTTCTTTTTGGGAGATGAAATAGTACTCTTATGTTCTAAACATTTCTGCAGATCTCTCTAGTACCTTTTCCACATCGCTTAATAGAGCTTCCACTTAATAAATGCCTTATGTATTTAATTTTGTGATGCATTACCGACTAAATAAACTGCATTAAACAGAAGATCATCTAGTTCCCCAACAGCACAGCCCTGGGAACTCCAAGACACCTGCTTGTGAAAGTGGTTTCCTGCCTTGCTTATGTCAGGACAGTTCTCTGGACTTTCCAGGACATATGTGTCTAATGTTTCTCGCATGGATTCAACAGTCAGTAGAGCGATGACACTACTTCCCCTCTAACATTACACTAGGCATATTTAAAAGCATGGAGTGGCCAGATTTCATGATTGCTTGAGTCTTATTGATTTTTTTAAAAGAATTTTTAGACTAATATTGGTATAACTTTCAGAAAGTGGATACTATTCATTAGTTGTAATTATGATTTACTTAAACTGTGTAAAGAAAAGTGTGTGTGTGTGTGTGTGTGTGTGTGTGTGTGTGTGTGTGATTGCTTAGAAATAACAACTCAAGGCAAAGTAAAGCTGGTTTTATATATTTGAGGCTATTTACGCAATTGGGAATGTATCTGTATTTAATTGATTATTTTGTAAAGCTTATACCAATTCCAGTCAAATTGTATTTTCTTAATCTATTTTCAGAGAATATTTACAGAAAGACTAAATGCAAATACTGCTCCCAATGTTTTATAGTCCAAACAAAATACAGCAAAGAAACTTAGGCAATAGTATAATGGCATCAATAGTTCTGAGTTACAACCTAAAAGTAAACCTTCTCTTCTAAATACCTGATATGCAATATTTGTAAACTACATACAATTTTAATTTAAAATGGCAATATGAGAATATTCATTTTCTAACAAAAGTATAAATATTAGCTTCAAGAACTACTGAGATCTCTAAAAGATTCTCTCCCAAAAATCTAAATTACACATGAAAGCACAAATCAGCTCCATCAAGTTAAGATTCCTTTTAGAAGAAATAAATGAGCACATTTTTGGAACAGATATTTATCATGCATTTTAATAGCTTGCACAAAATGTAGATAATTTTAGAGTGGAGAAGGCTTTCCTTCATGAGGTGTATATAAAGCAGGATCAATGGAGTTCCAACCTCATGACAGTACAAGAAAAACTTTCACATCAAGAGACCAGAACAGAAGCCAGATAAGGAAAGACAACACACGGAGATACTTGGCATGAATAGTAAATAGAAAATGTATTAAGGACAAGTTAAAAATCTCAAAGTGGAAGGAGAAAAGCAAGAATTTACACTTAATACATCATTATCGTTATCATTTCTAGGAGAAATGGCTTTGTGACATGTGGGACCAAAATCCTAATGCTCTGCCAATTCTCCTGAGTGTTCTAAAACTAATATGTGATAATTGAGTAATTTGTAAAACATGGGAAAGGGTATTGAAGGTAGCTTGCTACATGTGATAAACAGTGAGGACATTTCTGAGTGTAACTAATAATGGGGTTGGGGGGAGAAAGACATGCTTTCCAGCCTTGTTTGGAAATCCTTCTGGGAGGTATTTATGAATGTCAAAAACAAACCAAGCAAACAAACAAACAAAACTATTCATAGTTGACCAAAATGATGCTATGTGTATGTCAGAACCTTGAAACCATCCAGACATATTTCAGTCTATTTTTAATTTGGTATATTACACAGATTTCCTGGATGTGTATACAACATGGGTATACAATCTGTGTACGTAGGTGTGTGAAATTTTTGTGGGAATGTTGACATACACATGTACCAGTACATGGAAGAAAGTCAGAGGACATCCTTATGTGTTTTCCTCACATTTCACCTTTTCTTTGAGAATGGCTAGTTCTCATAGTAGCTAGTGTCAGACTAGATTGCATAATGGTTTCCAAGGGTGCTCCTTTTTCTGTTCTTTATTGCTCTGTAGGAATTTCTGGCTTGCAATCATTCATTTTAAATTCTTGGCTTTTCTGTGAGTTCTGGGAAAGAGTTTTCAAGTTTGGTCCTCTGGCTTGTGCAGTAATTTATTTTACCCACTAAGGCATCTCCCAAGACATCCTGCCTTATTTTTGTTTTGTTTGCTTGCTTTTAAGAGTCAAAATTCCAAGCTAAAAATCCTATCACTGATAGGTGTTTCATATAAAGTTACTTTAATATATGTACACTTATTTTCAAATATCACAGAGGCCTAATTTTGATTTGAAAGGCCATGCTAACTACTTTTCTTATTCAAAATAATATTGAAAATATACTTTTCATAAATTATATTCTTATTATGGCTTCTCCTCTACCAGCTTTTGAATTTTGTTACTCAGTATAATTACTATGTTTTGTTTATTTAACAATATATAAATATATTTATAAGAAATGATACCAATATTAAGGGAAAACTGGACCTAACCTGATAGGATTACAATCTGGTCTTCATATAAATAGAACATATTTGGGAGTTTATTCTTTGGGCATCTTTTGCCCTTTAAGAGTTCATATTATCTGTAAAAAGGAAACAGCTGAGTGAGTGCTCAACCTCGCCCTAGACATTTTCTTTGTGAATGTGTCTTTAAATACTTAGTGTTCTTTGAACTTTGGTGCTCTTGCCATTTGCTAAATTATGGCAGAGCACTGTTTGGGAAGATTTTAACTGTATTCGTGAAGCATTCTAAGTCTCAGCAGGCTGTGTGATGTACACTAGACTTCAAGAAATGCATATTACTCCATTTTCATAAACACAATTATTTTTCAAGAGGCTTCCCTGACTGCCTTCCTAGTCATGTACATATTTCAAATCAACTTCTAAGAATATAATGATGAGACTCTCAAAATATTTCAAGTTGAACTTTCATAATTTTCATCATGGTATCTTCAGACAAAATTGACCAAGAAAATGCTTTATCTTAATATTGTGTGAAGATAAAAATGTAAACTATTATCTATAGCATTGTTCTTGTGTGAATATTATAGAGGTATTGAGAATTCTTCTATGATGTCCTTAAAATTCCATCCAATGTACTAAATGATATTCATTATGAGTACCATTAATACAACATCCTATAAGAATTGTGTTCATATAACCACTGTAAAATAATTATATGAGCCACGGAATATAGATACAGTTATTAAAGTCTTCAATAACACCTACTTTTTCTTCCTTCAGCTTAAAAGAACACGTGGCTGTGGCTAAGTTGTACCTCTAAATATAAATTCAAGGTTAATCCTCTTTCAAGTGCATTAAAGAGGGGGCAGCATCTTCATGCTGGCATAGTTTTTCTGAACATGTTTGAAGATTTATTACTGGGACTCCTGCCCTAGGTAAACACATTTGATATGTGAGCATGGCCTCTTGGCTTTGGCATGCTCGGCTCATCTGTTACATTGGCATCATTCCTACTTTAAATTTTGTTGGAAGTGTGCCCCAAAGTTTAAGCGCCAAAATGCAAATTTTTAAATAAGACACTGCATATAGCTATTTTTTCTGCAATGGGCAAGAAATCCCATATTAGGAATCTAAGCAATAGCATAAAATCAGGCTTTGTGCTTCAGCACAGAAGTTGGGCATGTGTTCAAGATGATACAATTAGCTGATTAAATATGCCCACCACATAATTTTATAAGGTAATAGATTTTGTCCTTTAGTGAAGAAAATAAATCTGAAAGTCACTTCTTTATCATAATTACTATTGCATCTTATTTTATGTTTCATATTCATGTAGTTTCTATATTATTATGTGTAAGATTTTTTTCAAACAGGTATATAACATAAAAAAATCAAAGATTACAGAACAACCCACAAAACACCAACAATAATTTAAAATATAAAGTTATGTATTCAAAGTACAGATTATTTTATGTATTGCAATTGACTAACCATGTAACTCTTTTTATATTAGCATACAACTAAATACTGAGATATTGAACATGCATGTATAGACAGTTTATTTGAAAAATGATAAAAATCAGTACTAACAGAAGGAAGGGAATATCAAACATTTTAATTCAGCAACTGACTTGGTCATTTGTAAAGTTAGAAATCATTTATTCAGTGTTCCAGAAATAATGACTACATCATTGAGGGTGTCAATAGAAGCAAAGACAATAGTATGAAAGGAAAAGTCTAAAAATGTGTCTATCTGTAAACTAGAAAAACAGAAGACATTGATTTGTGCCAAACTCAGGACTGAAAATTACCCACAGCAATTAATTAATCAAGTGACCCAATAGAAATCATTTTAAATTATAAAAGAAGCTATGCATTGCTATCCTAAATTAAATATGACAAGACCTAATGGGATGCCCTCAACCAGCTATTTTCTATAACTTTTTAGGATATTAATGTTATTATCCAAGATTTCCTGTGAGTTGTTAATTGGAATCATAAAATCCCGAGTATATCGAGAATACAAACTTTCTTAATTTGGATTTATTTTCTGTTCTTGCACTAAAAACAGATAATGGAATTATGCAAATAATATACTAACCTAAAGCAACTAACATGTTTTCAGTTATATAGGAAAATATATTGAAAAAAAAGACTTAAACTGGTTTATTTAGATTTCATTTTATTAACAATATCACTGTAGTACATGAACACAGTCCCTTGTAGCCCCAAGTTATGCAGCCAAGTTTCTCATATTTGAGGGAATCCCAAGTGTCAGCACATCTAAAATGAAATAGACAAGACTCACCCTGGGAAATCTACCACGAAGATCATGGTATCTCCCTTCTCAGGTAATATTTTATTTATTTTTTAATACAAGATTTGTATTTTCAGATTAATTCTTCAATATACCAACATATAAATATCTCATATCAAATTTAATATTTCAAATAATCTCAATGCACATAATTCTAGATTATATGAATTATAATCTAGATATAATGCAAAAAAGTATATAGTACTTGTAACAGATGATCAATTAATATTATTAGACCAAGTAAAGTTGATCGAGAGAGGCTAGAGTAAATTGAGGTCCAAAAACAATTGCAACTTACTATCAAAGAATAGGAGGCAAAGACATTGTTAGTGGATGTATTCTTGTTCAAAAATAGCCGTGCATTTATCATATTATCATAAGTGAAATATACCTATGTGTTCTTCCACAAAGTTAAACTTGAAAAACAATATTGAGGAATATAATTTAGTCCCACAAAGATTACAAACATTTTCATTAATATTCAAAAGTCAGCTTTAAAAAAAGACATGATTCTATTTTGCAATATCGACATTTAATTTAAAATTTTTATTGTTCATGAAATGCATGAAAACACAACAATAAATACATTCAGAATATTTCTTAAAATAAAATTGATCTCAGTGGAGATGAAATATCAGATGAGAAATAAAAATATGGATGCCTAATCAGAGTCCATAAGTAGTTCATCTAAATCGTTATTTCCTGCCCATTTCATCTAAGTGAAGTTGTTTAGGACAGTGAAGTTTTCTTTTCCATTGCTTTCATGCTATTTTAATCAGTGGCATCAAACTAGTCCTGTTGAAAATTACACACTGGGGATGAAGTTTTCTTGTTCCTGTTTGGTTAGTTGCATTAATATACTATTAGCAAATATGAAGAAGAAACAATAGATGGGAGAAAAATTGTGTAGATTGGAAACACTTTCCATTTGAATGACTACAGAAGTCGCCAACATTGCTGAGACATGTAATAGAAAGTCAGTTTCATCTGTTCCTAGTTGTCCATGCAATGTATTTTGCGATCTCTAATTTTCTGAAATTATGACCATTTCCTGTCTAGTATTCAAACAAATATCTCAAATACTTTCATGATAAATCAACTATAACAGCCTCAGTCACCAAATCATTCTGGTACTAAGCAGAAATCTTTCTCTCTGTCATTGTACCAGTAAGTACCATGTAGGCTGCATAGAAAAAAAATCCTCACCAATTTTACCCAATTGCAAATGCAGTGCATTAGAAGAATGACTGTCATAGAAAGAGATGCCATTGTCTAGTAGTGGCACATGTGTTAAGGGGTTATCCACTGCTTTGTGAGGGAATTTAAGGCCTAATCCACAAGTGGAAACTCATGTTAGGTATGGTAAGTCTGGCCAAGAACCAATGTTTATGGAGGTCACAGGTCCAATTAAAGAAGTTTCTTTGTGAAGTAGAGGGTAGAGGTTAATGACAGAAATCTCAGCCGGGCAAAATACAGAGATCAAGTGTGCAAGCTTCAGTCACAACAGGAACATCTATACCCGCCATCTGCCCCGTCATCAAAGGTTCTGGGAACATTGTCAAACCAGAGGTCCAGGAGGATCAGACAAAAATGAAACAGTGAAATAATCCCTTTCTTCCCAAATTTGACTTTGATCTTCATTTTCATTACCCTAGAAAGAAAACTAGTAAACATGCTTTAAGTGGGCATATTGTTTATAACCACTGAGAAGCAGTTTTCCTATAAGAAGTATGGTTTTGTGGGTGAATTAGAAACTCTTTATAATTAATCCAGGATGAAGAGTTTATCCACTTTAACATATGCTTTCATCTTATTCATGCAATTAATTTTAACTATTAAACATTGTCACTTTACACAAGATCTTAACCAAAATGGTGAGAAAGGATGAATATCGTCACACACACAACTTTCTGGTCGTTTCCAAAAAGATCAATATCCATTTGTCTTGGTCCTATTCTTAAATTGATTTCTCGGCCCCTAATATATACTGTGTCATTAATTCAATGAGAAATTCATTCTAGGATTAATAAGTGAGGACATAAATAGGATTATATATGAAGATACAGATATTACAGAAAATCTGAACTTTTAGTATTTGACAAGAATAAATCACTATCTCTTTAATGAGTCATAAATATTTTATAAGACTGTGCTAGGCAAATATTTAGATACCTCTCTAAAACTTAATAGGATTTATAAAATGTATTCAGGATTATCCATTGTGATTTGACTTGGGCCGGTGGTTCAGATAAGTGGCTTCCTACTTCTTCCAGGCCTCTTTGTCATATTCCACAGATTAGGTGGCCTAAGCAATGAAAAGATAAAAGTTAGCCGGGCGGTGGTGGCGCACGCCTTTAATCCCAGCACTCGGGAGGCAGAGCCAAGTGGATCTCTGTGAGTTCGAGGCCAGCCTGGGCTACCAAGTGAGTTCCAGGAAAGGCGCAAAGCTACACAGAGAAACCCTGTCTCGAAAAACCAAAAAAAAAACAAAAAACAAAAACAAACAAAAAAAAGATAAAAGTTAATGATATGGATGTGGACTGCTGAGTGATTGTTTATGCTTCCAGGTTGTTGACACCTAATAGTTAGGAGAGGGAGAGAGATAGAAGAGAAATCCAGACCAGAAAGGAAGCAGATAGAAGCAAAGAAAAAGAAACTGTTCTACTGTGTTGATGTGATAGTTCTATTCACATTGTGAAATTCTGACCTATGATTTCATTTGATACCCATTATATCTCAAAGATTTCATCTTCAAATATCATCTTTAAAACAATTCAGGGTAAATTGGTACATTCTGTGCTTTGCAACACCTGGTTTCCTACAAGGCAGATCCACATAATTCATCATTACTGGTCTAATTTAACATATTTTAGAAAATTAACTATGTGATGTTTTGGTTCTAATTTGACCAATCAAAAGTGTAAGATCATATACATATATATACATATATATGTATATATATATATATATGTATATATATATATATCATGAATCTATGCTCATTCTCATATGTCTTGCTGCCAAACGTTTATTCTTTTATTTACATTCATGTTCAGTTACTAGTATTGATTAATAAAATAAATTAAACTTATCACTACCAGTAATTAGATAAGACTACATTCCCCAGCCTATATCTCAAAATCAACTCAATTTCTGCCATAACTATAAAGAATGTAGGCATGTTTGCAGTTTTTACTAGTGTCCACCAAATACCTAATAATCATCAAACTGTTTTGCTTTACCTCATTTTTATTTGTATCTTACTGAAAACATATTTTGCCTCCTTTCCATCTCATTTACACCTAATAATCCCAGAATCCTGGCGACACTTACCTTCTGATGTGCTTAGTTTCACTAGAATACCAAATTCTAACTTCTAAGCAATGTAACTTTTATGCTCAATAAAGGGAAATGTAAATCCAAAGTAACTTTTATGCTCAGTGAAGGGGTATGTAAATCCAATGAAACTTCGTGCTCAATGATGGAAAATGTAACTAAAAGATGTAACAAATTCTAGAGAAATGCCACAATCAAACTCAAATTTATCATCTCCAAAACTCAGTCATCTTCAAGACACACATTTCCTTTCTCTTCCATTCTCCTTATCTCATTTCACAACACAGAAAAACTATAGTGGTGATTGATAGCCCTTGCTAGCTTGCCTCTCACAACCACTCAATCACGTCTTGCTTTTCAATCTCTGATGTATCTTTTTTTTAATTTGTCTACTCTTTCTTGATTCAAACATATATGCACACACTTAGGTAGACAGACAGATAGATCCAAAGTATGCAATTTACTCACTTGTAAAAATGCTTGAGAAATGTGAATCAGTCTGCATATTCATGCTGTATAATCTTGAAACTAAACTGCATTGTATTAATGTATTATAAGTGATGATGGTTGAGCTTTATTTATCTTTGTCACTTAAAAAATAGAAAACAACTTTTTCATGGTGGTCACGAGGGATAATAAGTTGATATTGGAAATGAATGAAGAGTTTCTGAGCACATATTAACTAATATTGTTATTTGGAATATATCTGTTTAGCTTAATGCCTACTACACAGTATATTTGGTTAGACCCTAGAACTGAGGCGCCTATGGAAGACTGCTATTCAATACTCCAAAATGACTGAGTTTTCTGAGTATTTCAGGATATTAGGAATTAGCAGTAATCACTTTGAATTGAAAGCTGCTAGCTTTTCTTACAAATTATCATTTTTGTCAACAGGAAGTCCATGCCATGTGAACCTGCAGGGTGATACTCATCCTTTTGTTTCTTGTAATACTGATAATTACACTGATGACCTCATGAGCCTAGAAGTATGTAGTGAAAGCATGGAATGGGAGTTAGCTAAGGAACAGTAACAGTGCACAGAGGAGGTAACTGTCACATCATTCAAGATACAACGCTACCATATTATCTATTGGGAGTTCAAAGAAATGGCTAGCAAAGTTTTAAGGGCCCTTGTCTTCTAGACACCAGAAAACAGACTGAAGCTTCTCATCATATTGCCAGGACTTTCTAGTAGACTAGGCCCAAACACTGTCTTGATAGTTTACATGAATGCAAACTTGGGCTAACACATATACTGGGAATTGTTGGCACCACAAATTTCTTTGGGCCACCAAGGAAATATATAAGATTGAGAGGGCCAGGCAAATATCATGAGAGCCTGCCCTAATAACTCAGTTAACAACTAGGCCTCGGTCCCTGCTTTTTGGAACCAAGCAAGCAGTTTCTAAAAGAGAAACAAACAAAGGACAATCAATCACCAACACTCTAAACAGCAAGGATGAGGAGGCCTGGTGTCCTAAGCAATAAAAAACTCAAGATGATAAGCAAATAAGGATGAAGGCTAAGACTTGTCCAGACCTGCCAAAAAATGGAAAACTATACCCCTGACCAGCCTCTACCTAGCCCTAGCCAATTAGACCATACTAATATAATTGGCATTTGTTTCAGCCAATCATATCTAAAATGATCTAACTTCGTTGAACACTCCCCTTATTTAGGCTTAAAAGAAGCCCTCACTTTCCTCTCAGTATCTTTGCTATCTTGCCTTTATGTGGGATGGAAGACCCGAGCATGCTGGAATAATAAAAGTTCCTGCCGATTGCATATATGGACGGTGGTCTTTTGTGTAACTTCTCCAGGACCCAAACAGAAAAATATAAAAAAGAGATAAGTGGTAAAAGTGACCTGCTTCCAATAATCTGGAAGAAAATCCTGTCTCTAACAGTTAAGAGCTCAGGTTGCAGAGAAACAAAGCCAGATCCTCATTATACAGTTAGGTGAGTCATAAGGCAAACTTAATTTCTGGCAGCTAAAGTATAGACACTGGGGAAAAAATGGGATCTTGTGATTTAGGATGACAATGGGGAAGTGCTCAGAGTAGGTTCAGGGTGTTGAATCCTCAGATCCCAATAGAACCATTTCGCCTGAAAAAAAAAACCTATTTACTCCTAGAGCAGATGCATCCCATCCCCTATCTCTACTCCCCACAGGGTCCCCTGTCATTCTTCCTGAGGGAATTAATCCTGCCTACTATGTAGAGCAGGCAATTTACCCTAAACATTTCAGAAAAAAAGCAGTGTAGATGTCTCTTAGGAAAGACAGAACACTGACTCCTGACCTATAAATAAACACAAAGCTAAGTAGGTGCCTAAAGATGAGATAGAACATTGTACTACACCACTAAAGAAATTTATGAGTTTGTTAATTCATTCAAGTAGAAATCTGGAGATATGTATAAAAATGAATTTTAAGGATGTTGGATAGTGATGGAAGGAACATAAAGTTTAATAGGCTGAATATATGGAGATAAGTTCATGATGCAAAATTTTAGGTTTATGGAAGCTCACACAGTTCAAAAAGGTTCCAGAAATTTGTTTGATTGGTTTGTCTAAGTATTTATGAAAAAAATGTCCAGCTGGGAAAGAGTTAGAGATACCTTATATTCCTTAGTTTGTTTTTGATGAAGGGATTTTAAACCTCAGAGAAATAAGAATGCTTGATTTGATTGATTCATTGTTTCTGCCAAAGGGAAAGCCCGGAAAACCTGCCTTTCACTAGTACTATTCACCTCTAAAGACTCTTGACTAATATAGTTAAATTACTAAAGAATGACAAGTAATTACAAAGGATACCTTTCTCTTTAGTAATTTCTAATCACTTTAGTAATTAGAATCATTGTTTGACTTGCTTGTGCACAATATATCTATGTATAATTTCTATAAATAATTTTCTTTAACACGGAAGACTCAACTCTGGATACATGTTAGAACCAGCAGGGGTTGTCTGAGAAAACATAGATGTCCAAGTACAACTTTCAGAGATTCTGACTCAATTGGTCTGAGGTAGGTACTTTTTTTTTGTTCTTGCAGTTATAATTGTACTGTACAATGAGAATTGCTAAGATGGAGATATGGCTCAAGGAGAGCAATGTGAAAACTCTAAGAATCCCTTACTATGTTAAATACTAGAAGTTTCTATGATCAGATGTTTACATTATCAGTACTCTATAAAGATAGAAGAAGAGTGTATAAGAATATTGGTATTATGTTACACAGAATGATTCTGTGCCTTTAAGATGGGTTTGTCAGTGAGCTTGACCTCACAGTGGACCTATGCATTTTATAATTAGCTGCTGATTATTTCAAGTAATACCTAAATTTATTTTAAAGAATTGCTATTCGTGTTAAAGCTACTTAAAAGATCAAAGAAACTAAGTATATGACAAACAGTACATAATTTTGTACAAATATAAATAAGAAAGAAAACCTACATAGGACAATATTATTCAATTCAAGCTTGAAAATGTAGAAATATAAAATTTTACTTTTTTAAATAATAACATTGACACAGTAATGTTTTATTTCTGATTATTTTTGAGCAAAATGAATTTATTTTATGTGGTAGTTTTATTTGTGAGTCAATGTAAAGTGTTTCTTTTTATAAAAAAAAATACCATTTTACTTTGGAGAGGCAGTGCTAACACTTGATAAATTTAAACTGTCGATTTTGAGCATGCAATGTTGGCATTAAAAAGTAGAGTGGTAACTTGCAGTACCATCCCAGGAGCAAACAGATCCCAGTTCTGATGCCAACAGCAAGTGCTCATTCCCAGCTCTGTCCTTGGAGCTGGCTTGTGGTTTCATACATCTTTTGTCCTCCATCTGTGTATTGTCCATCAGCTCCCTTGTCAAGCACTGGGTACAGTTTCAATGACACAGATGATCCCCTGCATTCTCACATAATTTATTACTCTGAGTTTTGGGAACAAAGACCACATTCAGTTCAAGCCTATACAGCAGTTTTATTTCTTTTGAGTTTCCCTTTATTTTTATTATGCTTGACTTTTCCTCTTATCTTGGGATTCAGCTTTGGCTTAGACTTAGAAATAAATCTTTCCCCTGCTCCCTTTCTACTTGCCCTTGACTGCCATGGAAACCAAACAGAGCCATAGAAATACGGAGAAGTGATTTTAATCCCTGGTTGGAGGGTTGGGAAATTATTCAAGATCTTTTAAATCTGACCTAGACTTCAATGGCTAACAGAATGAAAGAAGGGAAACAGAAACCAGACATGCAAACACTATTGCATTGAACCCAAATTGTCTCAGCTGCCACACACCAGGCAACAGGAAGAAGGGAGGTCGATCACATTTGTCTCTCAACTGTCATTATACTTATCTTACACTAATTGCAACCAGAAATGAGAAAAATAAAATAAAATATAGAAAGACACAAGATGTTATCTCAATAAAATAAGAATAAATCCTTGACAATATTCTAGGGTACTGTTCAATTTTCTGCATTTTTTTTCAGAAAATATTACCTTTCAAAGATGGTGTCTACATGTTATCACTTACAGAAGAAGCATAGTTAATCCTTAAATTGGAGGAGCCACACCATGACACAGAAGTAAAAAATTACCCTGTTTTTTAAAGAAGACCAAGGCAACTGAAACTTCTCAGTTATGTTCTTTGAGAACCACAACCATCTTACATTTTTCATTTTTTTCTCACATTGTTTAGGTCATTTCAAAGTAAATCTGACTTCCCACTATAGGAATCATCAATCAAACATATCCAAATATACAAATGGACCTCTACACAAAGACAGAATTTGGGAAGAATTAAGATCCAAATATTATTCCATAAATAATAGAAAATGGTTGTTAATGAAAAAGCTATCAAGACCAGAACCAATGAAAACATATTAAACCATTTTAACAAACACATCTAGTTCTACTCATAGAAAGCTCTGTTCCGTTAAGTGACAAAAATTGAAGTCAATTTCATGAGTAGAACTAATTCTGAAGGAACCCTTTTAGACTAAGACCATGATAGGTTTACTTTTTTAGCATTAGCATAAAGCACTCATAACTTGGTTACTTACATTTATTTGAATCTATCTATGTTAGGATTTGGGGTCTGATTTGAGGCAAGAGACTTACTCTGTGTTGCCATTCATTGCATAGACATTTATAATTGATAAATTACAAACTATTTAATTTAGTTAAAGAATAACAAAAAGGAAGTCCCCAACTCTAGTTCTTCATAAAACTTCCTCCTCTCAGTTACTCTGGTCTTAGAACATTTTATTTTTTTTCATATCTACTATTTTAAACTCTCTATTATAGTTCTGAAATTTGCCTGCTAGGTAAGAAATACGTGGTTGCAAAGACAGCATTCATTTACCTCATGGGGTAAAACATGAGAATTAATCACATGCTGTGTGTGGAAAGCAGAGTTTCAGTGAGACCCTCAATAAAACTCAAGACTGATAACAGCAAGCAAAAGAAAGTTCCTATGTACACATCAGTCTCCTCAAGGAGCATCACTTAAATTGCCAAAAAAATTGTTTCTGACACAATAGAGACGACTACAACCACAAACAACAGCTCATAAGAGTTTCCCAGCATGTATTGTGCTCTGAACATGGATTTTTGTTGTAAATAGAATCATTTTGACTCTCACTAGAGACCACAGACTTTCTATAATGTTCCTTAAGTGTGACTATTACCGTATTATTTAAGAAAAATTAGTTTTTTACATTTTAATTGATTTGAGCTGTTGAGTTTTATTTTTTTCTCTTTGGACATAAGTTTATATGATTAACTTTTTTTTCATTTTCCTAGTGATCTAAATATTTTAAGACAACAAAGAAAGCAGAAACCCAAAGAAATATTAAGCAGTGAGAGATATTCTGTCTTCTGTGTGGGAAGAAATAGCTTTCTGTATTGACTACAGTGTAATTTGCAAGTGAACATCCACTTCTGTAGTCACATGCATAAGCATTTAAAGGATGTGAATATTTGATTATTCTTTCAGGAAATGTAACCTCAATATCCACTGGGTCTCAAAAGTGATCATTTCCAAATGGTAAATGGTAAACAAAACAAGGACTCCTTCTCTATGTACTTACCAAGCTATCTTAAAAAGAAAAAGTTCCCATAGAAAATATCACTGGAATTACCTTATTGTTCTCCCTTTATAAATTCTCCTGCCATTCTTGGCCTGAGGGTGGTGGCGCATGCCTTTAATCCCAGCACTGAGGAGGCAGAGCCAGGCAGATCTCTATGAGTTTGAGGCCAGCCTGGTCTACAGAGCTAGTTCTAGGACAGGCACCAAAACTACATATAGAAACCCTGTCTCAAAAAACAAAAAACAAACCAACAAACAAACAAAAAATTCTCCTGCCATTCTTTTAGCCTGGTCTCAAATCCTGCCTTTTCCTCCCTCCCTTTCTCCTGTTTTTTGATTTTATTATTTTTAATTCTTTTGTTATTTTCGAGATCATAATTAAATTATATCAATTTATACCTTTCCTCTCCTTCCTCCAAACCCTTCCATATAACCTTCCTTGATGTCTTTCAAATTTATTGATTCTTTTTCATTGTGTGTGTGTGTGTGTGTGTGTGTGTGTGTGTGTGGTTTCCATAGAAAATTCTGTTTCTCTTCCCATTCCCAACATTCCTTAATTGCTTGTATTTCATTGTTTCATTTTTTTTGGCTTTATGTGTGCGTGTGCGTGTGCGTGTGCGTGTGTGTGTGTGTGTGTGTGTGTGTGTGTGTGTGTGCACGATGTAGGATTATACTCATGCAGGCTTTTCCCTGTCTACTTTATCATGTCTATTATTGTTTTCCTTGCTCAGTTCGTGTTTAGGCAGTCATGGTGGTGATACTTTATGGGTGTAGCTTCTGATATTACCAGGAGACATAGTCTCACAACAAAATCTCTGGCTCTTACACTCTTTCTTCCTCCTTCCTTTGCAATGTTCCTGAACTGTAGGTGTCAGAGTTGTTTTGTCGACGTATCTGTTTTTGTTTCCTTCACTAAAAAATGTGTGAAAACTGGCATGCTTGATTCTGGAGAAAACTGTTTGATTGTATCCAATGTCTGCTGATGCTTTCAGTTGCTATGATGTATTTTAAATAATTTCAATAAAATATTAATTAAGATGATGATAGGAATCATTGCTACAATAAGTCATTACGTAGTCCAAAATTCATAAATTGACTTGTCCTTTTATTTATAACTGTAGAAGGCTGTAATAAAATATTTGAGAAAGCAAAAGAAACCAGTGTAAGATGAATAAAATCAGCATTACTAAACCTGCTGGCAAAGTTACGTCACATAACTGAATTATTGTAAAGTTCTACATGTTCTCATACGATTTAGAAAAAAAAATGAGAAACTAGTTACTTTAAAAATGTATTTTTTGAAACTTAACTTGTCTTTGCTTTCAATATATTGAATGATGTTTGGCCTATAACATTCATGTTTTTATTTGAGCAGGTTGTTAATTTCCTTTCTTTGGTTTATTAAAGTAAAGGTTAAAAAAAAAGTTTGATACAGTGTTCCAAAATAGGATGAAAAAGAGATGTTTTGACTTTCAATGTTTTCATTATATATAATGGCCAATAAATAGAAACATCCAAAGTGTACAATGACTGATGATTAAGAAAAGGAAGAGATGCATACAGTGGAACAATATTTGGTCATAAAAAATAAAATTTTCTAGGTGCAACATATACCATCCCTCTGCTGAAACTGTGTTCCATAGTTGGCAGTATATCCATGGTAAACAAAAGCTGGAGAAATATTGCTGAATGGTTTCTAAGGTGAAGTTATGTTACAGAAAGAAGGTTTCATGGTGTATTACGTAGTACTGAGATATAAATGAAAATAGCAAACTTCGCCACTCAAAAAAAGGAAAGAAAAGAAAAAAGAAGACAGGATTTCATTATTTTTTACCATGAAGAATTGACAAATTCTTGAGAATGGAGAGATGTTCTACCTAATTTTAATACTATATTATGGGTCTATGTATGCTACATTAGGTGGAATGCCTTTAATATATATAATTTGTATATACCATATAAGTTAAAATTAATCCAATTAAAACATAAATGCGTTACCTAACATGTACATTGTAGCCATTATATGTCAGTTTACCTGATTTGCACCATGAGGAATAAAATGACTGTGGACAAAACAACGGGAGGGCTGACTCTGTGGAATGTGTTGATCCCTCCACTAACATAGCAAAGTTGCCATCAGATTCCTAGTAGCCACTTGCTGTGGGATGGTCTGTATGCCCTAAATGTGTTGCTCTGATTGGTTAAAATTAAAGTACTGATTGGTCAGTGGCCAGGTAGGAAGTATAGGTGGGACAAAGAGAGAGGAGAATTCTGGGAACAGGAGGGTTGAGGAGATGCTGCCAGCCAAGGCCATGAGGAGCAGGATGTAAAGTACCAGTAAGCCATGAGCCAAGTGGCAAGGTATAGATAGATAGAAATGGGTTAATTTAAGATATAAGAACTAGATAGAAAGAAGCCTGAGCCATTAGACCAAACAGTTTAAATAATATAAGCGTCTCTATATGTTTACTTGGCTGTGGGACTGGTGGGTGAGAGAGATTTGTCGTGACCATGGGCCAGGCAGGACCAGGAGATAACCCCAGCTATTTTCTTGTAAAAATACAAATTTAACACTGTACTAGAAAGGAAATCTTAGAATTGAGTGTCAAATATTTATACTATAGACCATCATTAACTTTACCAATAATTTTGTTTACTGGGTACCTTTCTTTGAACTAAACTATAGGTCACAAATCTAATTTCACCAGTATCAAATAATCTGTGTGTGTGTGTGTGTATGTGTGTGTGTGTGTGTGTGTGTGTTCTCATTAGTCATTAAATCTTATCAGAGGTATGTTTTTCCAAATGTAAACTATTTGGTTCCTGTGCCTCTGATATCCTTTTTAAGTAGTGTTAATCTTTTCTAAGTAGAAAACAACAACAATAAATAATAGATTGAAATTGCTTTTCAACATATATAGAGTATTATAAAAATATCTCACATTAATTATCTTATCATTTATAGAAATATTGGACCACTTAGAATTTTGTGGATAGGATTATATCAAACATCTCTGAGTGTTAACAGTGGTTCATTTAGACAGCATTTCATGTTTTTCAGCCATCTGTATAACTAGTTCTAACACAATCAATTTATGTTATATACCCTGCACAGTCATTTAGTTTGAAAAATAAAATCAAAGTGGCTGTGTTGAAAACAATCATAGAATATTTGTCATCTCTTAAGCATAAGATTGTATATGATAACTGCCCACCATGACAAGGCAATTCATCTCTTTATTTTTTATAGTTTTCACATACATTTAGAATAAATGTAATTTATTTAATAGATGATATAAAATGTATTGAAATGTCATATTTAGTCTACATTGTAAGGAGTCATTCCTGCTAGTGAAAGACGTCAACTTCAGATTCTAATGAATAGCTCCCATATTGTCAATATGAAAATTTTTTGACTATAAATATAGTCATATAAAAACGCTTGAAAGAACATACTCCTTTAATTCAGGTAATCTTGTGTATCTGGGCTGCAAAGAAACTGAGAGAAAATAAGAGAGCATATATTCTGTTTACATTTAGTTAGTAATGCAAAACTAATGAATGATATAATCCAAATATGTTTGATGAGATGAATGCTACCTGAAACCACTTAGATACCTGGATATATGAATTTGGTTCTAGGATCTGCTTCAGTATATAGCCAAAAGGATTAGACAACAGAGATGTTACACTTGGATTGTGAATAGAGTTCATTAAATAGAAACATAGGGAAATGAGAACGATGTTATTTCTGATCATTGAAGAATCGGTATGAGAAAGGAGAAAAGTGAAGCAATCCAGACAGCTGTGGGTTTGTGACCCCAATCACAAAAGCTAAATTGGTCTCCTAGATGGATATTGAAAATCATACCAAGGTATCTGATGGTGCAGGTGCCAAGTGCTTCAATATCTGAATTCCACAAAGTATCTCAAGTGTTTTTTTTTCTGTTGTTTTCTTTCAGCAAACATGGACTATGGTTTCTAACGATTGATGGCTAAAGGTTCAAGCGGCTATCTTTGCAAAATGAGGGAAAAGATAGCACAAAGGAAATAGTAATTTATAAACTGCAGCATCTCTTAAGATGTGTTTGCCAATTTGACAGCGTTTTGATTGATGGATTGAAGGTATTTTAGAGTCAATATTTGATCTTATTTTTTTCTACAGATAAATATAAAGATGCTGAAGAAAGACAAATCTAGATTCAAATTCATTGTCAGGAAACTAAAATTATATAACTTTAGAGAGGTATTTAAGCATGGTAAACTTACTTCTTATCTGAAAATTGGAATATTAATACACATTTTACTGATGTGCTTAATAAATAATTAAATATATAAAAAGAAATATATATGGTTGGGTAGATTAAATTTTATTATGTTAACTTGGATTCTCATGAAATATCAGTAAGTATCAAGTTGTAATTTTACAACTTCATTTTAAAGATATTTGTTGTATTCTACAGTGTTTGGCACTTTATTTAATATAGTGTAGCCTCACAATCACCCAAGGCTCAAATAGTTTTCAAAAGATCAGTTATGATATATTAGTTTTAGGCATTGTAAATTAGACATTAATTAGTAGAGAAGTTAAAATACCATTTAAAATTTTTTTAACTATAAAGGATATTTTATATTACCATACTAAATTTCTAGTATATTATAAAATTCATCCATTTTATAGGACAGTATAAATAATTTAACACAAATAAACCTAGATAACCTTGTAGATGAAAAGTCAAAGGCAACAGAGTAGTTGTTTTGCAAATTTAACTATAGAAAATTATTCTGACAGTGAGTGTATCTATAATAGTTTTAATGGGATGGGACATGTTTTATGGGACATAATGACATAAATTTTGCACCTTTAATGTATATGATAATCTTTTGGTGCCTAATACCTCAGAATGAAACAACCTAGATGCCCCTCAACCAAAGAATGGATAAAGAAAATGTGGTACATATAAACAACGGAGTATTACTCAGCAGAAAAGAACAATGACATCATGAAATTTGCAGGAATGATGGAACTAGAAAATGCCATCCTGAGTGAGGTAACCCAGACTCAGAAGGACAAACGTGGTTTGTACCCACTTATAAGTGGATACTAGATGTAAAGCAAAGGATAACCAGACAACAACCCACAACTCCATAGAAGCTAGCCAACAAGGAAGACCCAAAGAGGGACACATGGATTGCCATGAGAAGGAGAAATAGATGAGATCTCCATGAGTAAACTAGGGAAGAGGAGTGGGCAATGGAGGGTAGGGGATATGGGATGAGAACATAAGGGAATGGGATGGTTGATCTGGAACAAGGAGGGAGGGTGAGAACAATGAAAGAGATACCATGATGGAGGGAGACATCATGGGGATAGAGAGAAACTGGGTGCTAGGGAAGTTGCGAGGAATCCCCAAGGATGACCCCAGCTTGGACTACTAGAAATAGTGGAGAGGTTGCTTATCTGAACTGGCTTATCCCAATGATCAGACCAGTTAATACTCTGCCATCACAGAGCTTTTCTCCAATGACTGATGGGAGCAGATGCAGAGATCCACAACCAAACACCAGGCAGAGCTCCAGGAGTCCAGTCAAAGAGAGAGAAGAGGGATTCTATGAGCAAGTGCATCAGGATCATGATGGGAAAACCTGCAGGGACGACCAAACCAAACCAGTGGGAAAGCATGAAAGTTGGATCAATGGCTGTGGAACCTGCATGGGACAGGACTAGGACCTCTGCATGGCGAGACAGTTGTGTAGCTTGATCTGCTTAGGAGCCTCCCTCGAGATAGGATCAGAATCCACCCCTGGTGCATGAGAGGGCTTTTTGGAGCCCACTACCTATGATGGGACACATCCTGCAGCCTTGACGTAGGGGAAAGAGCTTGGACTTGCCTCTACTGGATGTGCCTCCTCGTGGGAGGCCCTTGCCTTCTTCTGGGGGGGAAGTTCGGTGTGGGTTGGGAGGAGGAGGCTGGGGGGATGGGAGGAGGGAAGAAGGGGATCTTTGACTGCTGTGTAAAATGAATGAAAAAATTTTCTTAATGAAAAAAAGAGAAAATATAGAAACAAGTAGGTTAAAACATGGGTTTATAAAAGTGTACAAGTTGAAGGAAGTTAAGTTTACAATATTTACAATTCTACTGTATGGTATCCATGTTTGTAAAGGGCAAGGGATTCAAGGCGAATACTAGGTATATATTTCTAAACAGAGTAATTTAGGAGGACAGAGAGGAGACAGGCAACCACCATCCAGCTGGTGATACCAGCCTACTGAGTTCTTAAATTCCAGTCTTCAGACAATGAAAGAATAAATCAAATTTCTTATGCTGTTATATGTGTATTGTTTGTTATGACTGCCCCTGCACACTAATATTCATCCTATCCAAATGATTTTCCTAGTTTAGATTCAGAAGAGACATGCCAGGCATAATTACTACATATAAAAAAAATGGAAAGCAGTGATGTACAGGGGGTGGAAACAGGAGAGTAACACAATGAGTGAATTTAAATAGTTCTCTCAATTAAATTAAGTGATATGATGGGGAGAAGACACCACTTTCTTTTCAATAAATTTTCTATATTGTTGATCAATATCCATCACATTTGTTAATTTATTGCATGAACATTAATATTTTTTCTTTTTATCTCCTTGGTTATCATAGCAAACAGACTTTGACTTATTATATCTTTCCTATTTTCTTTATACTGATATTTGCTTAGGACTAGAAACTGTCTGACTCAACAAAATCTCAGAAAACATGTAGGGAAGGAAAAAATGAAGGTATTCAAATAGAACATACATCTTGCCTGCATGTCCATAAAAATAAAAAACTGACTTTTGGGCAGACTGGGGAGACTCTAGCTATTGAGAAAAAAAGCAGGTAATATGAACTGTAGAGGGGAGTTCCTCATCACTTAACTAACACTTTTGTTGGCTAACTTTGTTTACAGATTAGCAAGATAAACAGTATTTTATTTTCCTTCATTTTATTTAAGCAAATTTATAATGAACATTGAATTTCTGTTTTAAAATTAAGTGATAAAACAAATAATACAGTGGAACACAACAAATAAAAAATTTACAAAATCAAAGTTATAGGTAATAGTATGAAAACCAGGCAGAGACCCACATATGAGATAATAAACATAAAAGGCATACTAACGCTACTGAAATCACACAGCAATGATATGTGGAGAAATTGACAAAGATTTAAAATACCATTGTAATGGTTAATATTTCATTATTTTCTCAAATTTGGTATTGTAATAATAGTAAGCAGGTGATGCTTCTGAATGCAGCTTGACTTGAAAATAACGTAACGTTGCTATCTACAAAGAGGTTATAGAATAGAATGCAATAGCAATGAAACTTTACCACAGATCAACAACTTCCCGTTTCTCCATTTTGCTACACTTCACGACTCCCATAGACATTTCATGTTTATTTTTTGTCTAAAATCAGACATTTCAAACACATTCTTTGAGTGAGATCATGTGTTCTTTTAGGAACAGGATGACTGGCATTGGACTTAAAGAAAGAGTCAACCTTTTGTTGTTTACGAATCTGAACACTCAGATTAACCGTAGTTGTCAAACATGATCATGTGTCCTTTCTTTGAAAGGGTAAATACTGTTGTGCTCCCTGATAACTGATGCCCTTTGACTTACAGTGGGACCACTTAACTTTTTTGTGACAGAGTGAAAGTGACATGCATCTCAAAGGGTCTGCTCTGTGAACTACAGCTTTTGATGTTTTCCTGGTCTAGGTGATCTAACACTCTTCCCTACAGGACCCTGCCTGGGGATAAACGGTTTGTCCTATGTATTGTGTTATATTCCCTCACTACTATGATACTTGGACAGTAAATTTTTTATTACTAAACTTATTACATAATAAGTTTAAATAATTAAATTTTATTATTAATAAAATTTGTTATTAGTTAAATTCAATAATCAAATAAAATTTAATAATAGGAATTAAAATAGAGTTATTCATGATTACATTTTTTATTTACAATACTTTCAAGTAATGTTGGGTTTCTGAGAATGAAACCTTGAGATAAGTCAAGGTAGGTGTATTCACCACATTTCCCTTATCTCTTTCTTCATCTACTAATAAAGATTTAGGTGGTGCCATCCTGTGACTATTGTGAACAATGTTGAAAAAAATGTGAGAATGTAGGCATGCTCATGAGATTCAGATTTCAATTATTTGGGGCAAAAACCTAGCAATGAATTGCAAGGACATAGGATAGTCTTATACTGTTTTGGTGTGACAAATTATAGTTTGTTTGTTTGGATGGTTTGGTTGGGTGTGACAAACTACAGTTTGTATGTTTTTCTGGTGGTTTCATGCTTCACAGCTTTTTTCTTTAAGAATGGTGATATTGTGAGATCTGTTAGGATGTACAGGCATCTGTGCGCTATGGATATTGTTTATAAACTAACCAATTCTATATTATTAGTAATCAATTTAACATTTATTCTCTTAATGATTATTTTAGATTGTGTGTAAGTCAAGATATGCAGACCTAGACCATAGCCTTTATGTAAGCTTGAGACTGACTGCCTGTGTATTGGTGTGATCTGGATAAACACAGGATAAAGAACAACTACTAAGAGCCTTTGAAACAAATCTAAGAAGCTGTCCTTTGCTGCCCTGAGTAGGCTTGATCTAAATGTTCTCACCCCCAAAGCAAATCTCTCTCTCTCTCTGAAGAGAACGATGTGGAATGAGAGTGTAAACCTCCTTGACAAGCACCGTGTCAGCATGAGAGGCAAGGGATTTCTTTAGGCTAAGCTGGCAGGCTTCAGAGAATCCTGATGTTAAATGGGATCCTGGGATTTGCAGAATAAGCAACTAAACAATTTTGTTTAGACTTTATTGCTTATACAGAAGGGAAAATACCATAGTTCTCAGGGTATTGCAAACTTTTGACTTGCTGACAATCACTTGCAAAACTAGCGAGGCATGAAAGATAAAGAGGGAAGTGAAATGTTTAGACATGGGGATACAACAGTACTTTCAATCTCTCTCTCTGTCTCTCTCTGTCTCTGTCTCTCTCTCTCTCGCTGTGTTCATGATTATAACTAGATTTGTTCATTGAATCCCTCTATTTACAAGTTATACTATCAACGATATATGAGCTACAGCCCATTTTGCGTGTGTGTGTGTGTGTGTGTGTGTGTGTGTGTGTGTGTGTGTGTGTGGTGGGGGGTGATGGTGTTGGTGTTGGTGGTAGTTCATATAGGATAAAGTGGAGAAGTAAATATTGCACAAATATTGCAGTGCCACAGAATGTGTACCTATAGGTGCCTATGCTATGGAAATTAATGTACTTAGAATGATAAAGAAAATATGTTATATATAAAAATATTGAGGAAATAAGTTTCATAAAATCCTCAAGCTGTCATGTTAACACATAATTTTAAAACCACTTTATATATCTATATGTGTGTGTGTGGATTTTGATACATCATGCGAAAAGAGATTCATCTGTAGACTCCCATTGTGTTTGTTCCTTATACAACTCATCTATTCACCCTGAGAAAAGATACAGAATTTGATCTGACTGATCCAGAAGTGAGGGCTGCTCTGTGCCTCAGACTAATTTTCTGGAGCCTGCTGTTCTGCTAAGAGGATATTCTTCCACTCTTGACAGCTGTGCTGTGGGTTTAGGGATAAATGGGCTGTCCTCAGTAGTGATGGGATTTACCACTGAAGTCTCTCCAAATACCAAACCTAATGATGGCAAGTGTTCTTGACTACAGGAATTCGCCATTGAATGCAATGTCAACTTTCACAGCAATAAAACTATTTCTGGCTCACTTATCTTTATTCTGCAAATGGTTTGCAAACCTAGAAGAACCATATTTCAGATTACAGGTGCAAATGATGAATTTACAAAAATATTCCCTAGTCTCCCTTTACAGATGGCGAGATTGAAACATACTGAGTTTCAACACTATGTTTGAAGACATGCAAGTGATACATATGAAAATCTGAATTCTCCTTTAACAACATAACTTACTTCACACAATTAGTAATAGTTATATTATATACATAAATAGTTATGTATATAATTATTTTGGATAGTTTAATATAAACAGTATTAGCTAGCAAATGCTATTCAAGTCTTCTTTTACACATTTAAACACTGCTTGATTCTCTTTTGCCATCCCAAAGTTTTGTTCAATTTGTACAAAATGTCTTAAGTTTTAGTATGCGTCATTATATATGTCATATATATCCATATATATGAATACATATGGACACACACATACATCAATCATACTCATGTACTATACATTTTGTTATCTTCCTTTTTTTCTGCATTTCTTTTTCGTAAGATAAACATGTAGATTTTCCCACCTTGAAACTGAATATATAACTCAGAAAATTTTCTGTAAGTGGCACAGAGAAAATGTTTTCAGCCAAAATCAATATTATCTCATTTACAAATATTCAAACTCCTACCATTTCAGGCTTCCAAAAACACAATTACATACAAGAGGACCTGGGAAGTTCATCACTTGCTATCCCACACTTCCATCTACCTACCTCCATCTATCCTCAATTATAATGAAAACACATATCATACAAATATTCAAGAGGAGAGAGTGGGAAACCTACCCAGCCACATAACCTTCAACCTTCAATCCATCCTGCCTATTGGATATGCTGGAGCAAGGGTGGCCTAGGAATTGAAGGAGTGGCCAACCAATGACCAACCTATCCTAAAATCCATTCCAGGAGAGTAAGCTCCCCCCCGACACTGCCTGGAACACCAGGATTCACAGGGCTGAATGACCTAGAGACCAAGGATACAACCAAACACAAGTCTTGGGGGGAAATGTTAATATAATGATGACTAATGATATTCTGCTATACTCATAGATTGGTGCCTAACCAAGCTGTCATCAGAGAGGCTTCATCTAGCAACTGATGGAAACAGATGCAGCAGACCCACAGCCAAACATTAGGCAGAGTTAAGGGAATCCTGCAGAAGAGGGGAAAAGGGGGTTATAGGAGGCAGAGGTGTCAGGGACACCACAAGAAAACTCACAGAATCAGCTAACCTGGGCTCATAGGGGCTCACAGAGACTGAACCAACAACTGGGGAGCCTGCATGGGACTGACCTAGGCCCTCTGCATGTTTGTTACAATTGTGTAGCTTAGTCCTTTTGTGGGACTCCTAAAAGTGGGTACAGGGACTTTCTCCGACTCTCTACTGGCTTTTGGGACTCCACTTCTCATATTGGGTCACCTTGGCTTTGTACAGCCTTAATACAGGGGAGGTGCTTAGTTTTATTAAAGCTTTATTTGCCATGTTGTTTTGATATTCATAGTAGATGTGTCCTTTTCTGAACAGAAATAGAGGAGGAGTGGAGTCGGGGGTGCAGAAGAAGAGGAGGGAGGAGAAACTGCTTCAGGGATGAAAAGTAGAAAACATAATAACCACCCATAAGAAACAAAACGCATTTTATAGACTACACTGAAAATTATGTGCCTTGGTTAGAAAGATTGATTTTGTTTCTGATGTTTACATTTATTACATGGCATTTATATACAACTTGTAAAGAATAATAGTATTGAAATTATAAAGTGGCAATGTGGATAAAAATAGTATGTATAAACATAAATTTATAATACTTAATACATGTAATTATAACATGAAGTTGTATGTATCCATAAATATCAATGTATAATAAGCAATCGTTTAGGTATGTCAGACAATTGATTTGTAACATAGTGCTTAGGTTTACCTACTATATTACAAAATTAAAACTTAAAATAAAATATTATTTTTCATATAAAAGTAATATGCTACTATTTGATTTTATATCATATGTAATTATACTTAGCATATTTTCCCTTTAATATTTTATTTATTTGTAAATTTCATGCATTTTAAATATAAAATTCTTTCCCCAACTCTTCTCAGCTACCCACCCCATTTTATACCTACCTAGCTTTATGTCCTTTAAAAAAAAAAACAACTATTTAGTTGTGTTAGTTATTGCTTCCAATATTTTCTTGGTTGTGTGCCCAGCCACCAGACCTACCAAGGACCCCATCCTTAAAGAACACTAACTCTGCCTCACCCCAGATGTCCATTATCAATAGCTCCTCAGCAAGAGGAGGACTTTGTGAATATTTCGCCTCTCCATGGTGGATTTTGGCTACTTGAGCCATCCTAGGTATTGTCCTTCCTTTCACATCAATGTGCAATCGCTACCAAGTAACATTTATACTAATGTTGATGTTTATAAAATAACATTTAAAACCACACACACACACACACACACACACACACACATTAAACACAGACTGCAGGACTTAGTTCTGTTTTTCTATGTGCTAATTTTATTTCTTAGTGAGTATTGTTTAACATAGCTGACTTACACAGCACTCAACAGGTATAGAATATCTAACTGCTTGTTACCTAGTGTATCAATAACTATACGTGGTTTCAACATATGGTGCTGATTGGTTCACGACAGAAGACAGAGAACTTAGTATTTTTCCAGGTTTCCCTTATGTGTTTTCACATCAGTGCTCCCTAACTTTCCTAATGCTGTGACCCTTTAATACAGTTCCTCAAGTTACAATGACCCTCCCCCCCACAACCATAAGATTATTTCAATGGTATTTAATAACTGTAATTTTGCTACTTTATGAATTGTAATGTAAATATCTGATATTCAGGATATCTGATATGTGATCAACAAAGGAGTCACAACTGCTGAGGAGTTGATAACCACTGATTTACATCCACAAAGCAATAAGACTCCACATTCTACAGCTAATTATTATTTTACATAAATGTCTCAATGATAGCTAACATAAAACTACTGCATGCAAAACAAACAACATTACTGGTGAATATAGTGATATTAAATCATAAACGATGCCACCTCATTGGACTCAGGCAGTAGGTCGAGAACACTTACCTAACATGCGTGAATACTTTAAGTTCACTGCACAGAGATAAAAATTTGGCAGTAAAGGCAATAAAACCACGAAGAAATTTTATTACCTGTCATATTAAAGATGATAAAATCTAATAGTGGCTTTGCATTATTTTCACAAAACATCACATAGACGCATTCCATTTCCAAAACAGAAAAAGAAATACAACATAATCTAAACTCATTATTTCAATATAAAACCAAAATATTATTTTTGCCTTAAATTTCCATCAACGTTGTATTTTTAGTTTACAGCAAATTTCAATAAAGATGTATTTTGAAAGCCTTGGAAACATAGTTTCTAACATGTCACTGAACACTCAAATAGAACATATTTTACTTATTAATAAAATTAATTCTTGAATTATCTGAGTTAAAATGTAATATAATGCATCATTGGCATGATTTTATACCCAAAGTTGAATAAAGGGCAACAGTAAGGCATTTCTCACTATTTCTCATTAAATTTTCATTAATATTGAGGTATTAAAACAGCAAAACTTCATGAGTTGGTGTGACATGAAAACCATTTCTACATATATGCTATTTATACTTTGATTATAAAATATTAAAATTTAATCCATATATGCATTTTGTACTTTGGAATTAATCAAAATATAACTTATAAATTGTTATTTCATGTTAATGTGAGTCCTGAAGTACAGCTGACATAAATTTTGGGGTTCCTTACTTTATCAATCTGGTCAGATAGAAAGATAATGGAAATACATTGCAAATATAATTAATTATGCAAATATATTTTTAAAATTGTGAACAAATCATTCAAACTTGCTGTAATGCAAAAATGATGTTGTGGCCTAGATCAGTTGTTCTCACCCTGTGGGTCTCAAACCATTTGTAGTTAAAGGACCCTTTCACATGGTCACATATTAGATATCCTGCATATAAGACAGTTACATTAAGATTCATAACAGTAGTAAAATTACAGTTATGAAATAGCAACAAAATAATTTTATGGTAGGGTGATCCAGCCTGACGGACTACTCGAGCAAGGACTTATGACAAGCCCTGAACTTTCCTATTATGCAAAGACTGTGACAAATGATACAGGACTTGACAATTAACCCAAAATTTTCTTTTCAAGATTCCCTAAAGATATCTTCACCCCTAGAAAGCAAAAAGAAAAAGAGAAATAGATATGAGATAGATCATCGAATCTACTCTGAGAAAAAAGATAAAGAAAAATAGGATAAATAGGTAGATCACTGAATCTACACTGAAAAGAAAAAGGAGAAGACATAAAAATGACAAAAGGTAGACTACTGAATATTATGAAAAGAAAAAAAGAGAATATGGATATGATAAGATAAAAAGGGAGATTATGGAATCTACTTTTAAAAAGGAACTACTTGTTTTCAATAAGATAAGTAATGAAATTTTTTTGTCTGAATTTGTCAAATGTTACTGGACTGGACATTGTTAATATATAATGGAGTTTTTTATCTGAATCTGTCAAATGTTAATGGACTAGACATCGTTAATGTAATCTTGACTGTGTATATTGTATATACTTACTGGATATAGTTTTTCTTGTATTAGTTATAAGCTTTTTTAATTTTAGACAAAAAGAGAGGAAATGTGGTGGTATTGTGTTCCCCAAAATATTGTGTATGCTAATAAACTTATCTGGGGTCAGAGAACAGGACAGCCACAATATTAAACATAGAGGTTAGGCAGTGGTAGCATACGCCTTTAATCCTAGCATTCCAGAGGCAGAAATTCATGTGTTCAAGGATACACCCAAGTGTGGTGACCCACGCCTTTAATCCCAGAAAGCACGCCTTTAATCCCAGGGAGTGGTGGTAGAAAGCAGAAGGGGCATCCAGTCTGAGGAAACAAGACCAGCTGAGGATTCAGCGAGGTGAGATAGCTGTGGCTTGTTCTGTTTCTCTGACCATCCAGCATTTCACCCCAATACTTGGCTCCGGGTTTGATTTTATAAATAAGAACTTTTAAGATTCATGCAACAGTAGGGAGTCTCCACACGTGAAGAACTATACTGAAGTGTCACAGTATTAAGAAGTTTGAGAACTATTGCTCTAGATATGAGTCTCAGTGGTTAAGAGCACATACCGCTCTGGCTGGAAAGAACACTGAGTTCAATTATATTCACCCATGTAGACAGCCTAAAATACCTGGAATTTTGTGTCTAGATATTCAATGTCTCTGCTTTTCAATGGTACATGTACTCACCTGTACCTAAACACCAAAACATATACATAAGAAAAATAAGCACACACACACAATGTGTTAATTAAACAACTTTCATTCCAATTTTCATGTGAAGTCTTCAAAATCCATGCATATTTTTCAGGAAGGTCCACTGTAGTCTGACATATGAAGTTTGAAATACTGAAAATGATACCTGAACACTTGACAGAGCAAATGTCACATTACTTCAGTCTATAAATTAAAACTAAAGTTAAATGATTTCAAACAGTGAGGTCCTCAGTTTTACTTAATATAGCTCTTGGACACAATAGAATGTTATGTCAACTGGCAACTGAAATTTGAGAGACTTTCTGAAAAACTATGCCATTTTAGATTAAATTATAGCCATAAATAGAATATTACTCATTTTATCTACTGAGACTTTAAGAACTGTTATTCAAGATTATATTTGAAATGAGTTAATTTTCAATTTAAAGTATAATAGTAATCATATGATAACAGAATAACTGTTCAGTCTGTTCAAAAAATGTAACCAAATACATAATTGCCAATTTTGATGTGAAACTATCTCTGAATAAGTTTAGCTCAAGTTCTGTTAATACATTATTCAGAGACCCAATCTATAAAACGGTCACGTCTGATGAACACTAAAGCACAATTTCAATACTGTTCTGTGACTAAAGCAAAAAAACACACTGCAAGGTTTGTTCAGTACACCAGCAACATTAGCAGATTCTTAGAAGGGAGGGGCAGAGCAAGATCAGGAAAAAAACAATTAAACAAACAAAAAGAACAAAACCCAAAACACCCTGCTCACTCATTCCCACTTCACTCATACAATATGTCTGTCCGATAAGACCATTATTCTTGAATGAAGAGGTATTGCAAATACCAATAAAGCAGAAGGTTCAGAATTAAACAAGAGAATATTAAACACTTTATGCTTACAGATATCTCATATCTCATCAGATTTTTTTCTGGGTACAGTATAACTCCCTATCAGTGGACTCAAAAGTATGATAAAATATAAAACTAATTTAAGTTTACATATGAAAATAAATACAAGGTGCTGAGAAGTTGGAAAGATCAGTGCCAGAGGAAGAATTGATTTCTGAAGAAGTAATAGGAATGCTTAATTCTTAATGAACCATGAATGTACAAATTTGTCTTAGTAACCAATTGGAAATTAAATAACACAGAGGAAATAATAATTATTTGTTGAAATAAATGTTTACATTTAATAACAGTATAATTGATGGAAAGCTACTCCAACTCATTTATCCACAATTTATTTTTCTAAAATAGTTAATTAGTCATAATAAGATAGGTCCATGGAGAGGTCCTTCTTCCAAGTCTAAGGACCAGAATTTGCCCACTCCAATTCACGTGATTGAAGGAGAGAATCAAGTCCTGCATTTTTACTTTAACCTTGAAATGTGCTATGCGGAGTATACACACAACAAATGAATAAACAGATACTTGTAATATACCCTTTAAAGAGGGTTAAGTTAGAGGTTGAGCTCTTGAAGTATAAGATAATATAGTGTCTAACATTTACAGACATACAGTACTCCTTATGGCTCATCTTTTTATTCATGGCTAAAATCACCTCCCAATACTCATCAGAGAAGATTCTCTTTTTAGTAGATGATAATTAACATGGAGATTAACAACTAGCCAAGATTCTGAGATTTCCCAGATGCCCAGATTTCATCCCTAAAGGGAAGGTAAACACCTATATTGGAACCACTTCCTAGAGCCTTAAGGAACATTACTGCAGAGAGGCCAGAAAGCGTGTAAAAATCAGATGTAATGGATGAAGACAAAGAAACTGTTTTCAGGACAGAGTCGGGCAACTGCCCAAATGAACACACAGAAATCCTGAGTGCATGCAGAATGCCTTTGCAAGCATAAGCTATATAATATCCATAGAGAGCAGAGTTGGTCAAAAGACCCTACCCTAGCCTAGGAGCTATTGGCAATAGATAGTCGCTGTGAAAGGAAAGACCGAAGAGCATAGTCCCTCCTACTGCAGAGGACCTTTATGCATCCAAGAATAATTAACTGCCACAAGCTGACCTTGATGGAAGACCAAAAGGCACACAGTAAAGGAAGGGAAATCTATTTAATCTGGGAAGAATTGGAGAAAGGAGTATGAACATGGTGCAAACTCACTGTAAGAAATTCTAAATTAACTAATAATTAAAAACACATGAAACACATAGTAGCCATATTTACACTGTTGGGATATAGTGGAACAGCAGCAATGAGTATAGAAAATTGGTTACTTAAAAAAATTTTGACTCTGTATGCTTACACGTTATACAGAAGCTCATGAGTTTGAAATTATTCTCCTCTATTGAAACATAAAATTTTTATTTCAAAGATAACTAAGTATCATGCAAATTGAGTAACAAATGTGTAGTACAGCAGAGGTTCAAAGTCATGGAACCAAGAAACCCAACTCTGAAACCCAGATGCTGTGTTAGCTAAGTCATAACTCATGTTCACACATCAATAAGATTGTCTGGTACTCTACTTTAATAACTGAATATACCTAGACATTTAAACAGGCTGGGTATTTCACCAATTCTACTGCTGTCACAGGTTGACGATGTGATCAGTGATCACTGTAGACTGATATCTGCTTATCCACATATACAGGAAGAACTGTATAGGCATCATGAATAAGATGTAGAGTTACTGCCCAAAAAGCTGATTGTTATCAAATGGCCACAATACTGATGCATAGTCAGGATGCCCTTTATCTCCTTACTGGCCCAAAGCAGATTCCCTATAATTTTCTATTGCTTTCAAAACTAGGTAAATTATAATTGTTTTCTTTCTCTCATAATATCCATATAGTGCAAAAATAAATTATTCTTTAATTATATTTACTTAAGACTATGCAAACTTTGAATGTAGTATCAAGAAAAATGTCATTAAAATTCTGAGAAATAATATACAAATTTATATTAAAAGGTACTTCATTTTTTTGAGGGTTTATGAAATGGGCTCTTCAAAACTAAGACAGAGGAAGAGCATTCCAAAGATGATCAAAAGTCAAAAGCTGGGGCTGGAAGGATGGCTCAGTAGTTCAATTCCCAGCCCCCACTTGCTGGCTCATAACTGTCTGTAACTCCAGTTCCAGGGGACCTGACACCTATAGCAAAATATGAATGCACATAAAATAAAAATTAAAATTAAAAAGTCAAAAGCTATAAGTCAAATGACTTGTGGCATTGCTGATTTATGGTATATTTATATTTACTATTGAATGGTAAAATGATGAAATTGTAATTAGTTACATAAACATTATTATATTACATATATTTGTCATGGAATTTAACTAGTAGGTTTACAAGGTAAGTTCATTTATTGCAATCAATGACTGCAAAGATTATTGAATTTGGATATTTTTAAAAAATTACATAATACACTAACTTCAGAATTTACCTTAATTCCAAACTGTGTTTTATTAAAGGTAAGACCATTGCCAGGTATACACGATATCTTTTGAGTTCCTTAGAATCCTCAGACACTATCATTATGGCCATTTTTCTTGGTTACCCTTTAGAACTTAACAGTACAATCTAAAGAAGCTATACAGTTATGTATATAACCAGTGCTTAAATTATGATAGGAGACATCTTAACTTCTTTTTTATTCTATAGATCCTTCACCCATATTCTAATCGCTTAGTCGACAAATTTCCTCATTATATATTTTATATCACTGATACTCAGATGTTAGATCACGCTAACAGCATTTATTACTTGTATTTTTCATTTATTCTAATTGTCCTTTTACTTCCAGTTGTTTATCTAAATATACTCAAATTTTAGGGTGATATTTAAATTTTAGAGTGATATTTAAAATTCTAAATATATTGTTCTTCCCTCTAGGGTATTCCTGTGCTCTCTCATTGTATTTAGAGAAATGTGTCTTCATGTGACCTACAAAATGTTTCCAACTCTTCTTGCTTCTTCATATTCACTTGGCAGCCCTTCTTTTGTCATGCTGGATTCTGTCTTCTATTGCCAAAACACTGCCATACTTTCTCCTTCCCCAATAGAGTTTGTACTTTTTCTTTACATGTCTGCAAATACCTCACCCTAAAAGTCTGTCTACAGTTTTTTTCCACAATGTCCAGCTTCTACACTACTCATAAAATATATCAAAATAAAATTAACTTTTATGTGTTTCCCTAGACAGAGCACTGTAAGTTCACTACCTCATCATTTATTCTTGAAGAAATATATATGAAGCGAAATCTTGTTATAAATACTCATCAAATTCTGATCAAGTTAAAGAGACAGACTTTTATGAAGTAAGTATTTGAATATACATGTATCTATGCTGAAACATATATATACATGCCAAATCATTATTGCACATGGAAACATTCATTATTAATATCCACTACTTAATGTTTTCAAATACAATAAGATATCACAAATAAATACATTGCAATAACATACCATAAATAAATCATAATGTCATATTCTCAGTCAACATGAACCCTGGTATTTAATTTTATATTTGATATGTATATCTTACACTTAAGCAAATCAGGCAACGCATTTTTGTTCAGGTTCAACAAAGGCACATGAAAGAACACATGATCAGACCATCATGAGGAGTTACTTAACATTAACAGAAAGCCTTCTACTATCAAATTAAAACATCTGCAATTCAAAAGAAAAAAATGCTTCCTAAATGTAGTCAGACGGAAAGAGATCATTTATTTGATTTGGTAAGCTTCAGCCCGTGTTTTGAAATGGTTTCTACTTGAATTCACACAAGTTAATGTTTTGTCATTTACACAATTTAAATTGTCATTCAATTAGAAAAGCACAGTTCATTCAGAAAGTTAAGTAATTAAGTTTAATTTGTCAGTGTTCCAATAAGAGTTATGGTAAATCCTAAATACTGATAAACTGTGGTATGAAAGTGATTTTGATGTCTTATATTTTGATGCAAGTTTATAGCTATGTTATTCCCTAAAATAAAACTAACTGCTATTTATTATATTCTGTTTTAGAAAATATGAATATGACAAAAATATTTCTACATTTGTATATAAGTATCAATTGATGTTTGTAGCTAGAATTTTCCTGCCGGGCCCACAGTCAGGACAAATCTCTCTCACCCGCCAGTCCCACAGCCACTCAGACCCAACCAAGTAAACACAGAGACTTATATTGTTTACAAACTGTATGGCCGTGGCAGGCTTCTTGCTAACTGTTCTTATATCTTAAATTAATCCATTTCTATAAATCTATACCTTGCCACATGGCTTGTGGCTTACCGGCATCTTCACATGCTGTTTGTCATGGAGGCGACTGGCAGTGTCTCCTCAGCCTTCCACTTCCCAGAATTCTCTCCTCCTTGTCCCGCCTATACTTCCTGCCTGACCACTCGCCAATCAGTGTTTTATTCATTGACCAATAAGCAACATGTTTGACATACAGACCATCCCACAGCACTTCCCCTTTTCTTTTTTTTTAAAAAGGAAGATTTTTAACATTAACATAGTAAAATTACATATAATTTGGGAATTTGGGTGTAGCTTCTCTTACTACTTCCTGCTGGAGGGGGGCGCTGTATCTTATGGGGACACAAAGAAAATTTTAGGATTATGGAGTAGTCCATGAGGCTGTATTGTCTGAGCCAGTTGCCTTCAAACCGTTCTGGATGTGGGATCATCTGGGCCATGGTGTCATTAGAGACCTTTCAGGGGGTCTCGGCTGGTCAAACCTGATGTATCTTAATCTGGAACAAATCCATAGCCTCTGGCTTTCTGTGGAAACAAAAGCAGAGCTTCCTTTCCAAAGCAACATATCCTTACATCCAAATTTTGAAGTCAAGGTACCTTTAAAATATACATTTTGGCATAACTCAACAGCTTTTGCAATCAAATGTTTTTCTTCAGTTACAAATATCAAAGAGAACATAATCCAGATTCTCTGTGTGGTAGCCATATTTACGTGGCTTATTTTTTATATTACCTTGAGCCTATTGCTTTAAACTGCAGCATTCAAAAACTGAAACAGCGCTATGGCTGCTGGCTCTGCCCGCCTCAGCTTCCCAACATGGCGGTGATGCCTTAACGTCAGCTCTGGGAGCCTTTGTGGGTCTATGCTTCTATCAAAGCAGCGTGTAGCCCAGAAACCTCTTTTTTTGTTTTGTACTAGCAAAGACTAAATCCACCACGCAGTTTAATGTGCCACTGGCAGACGCCTCATTCCCGCCATACTGCAGGTCGAGCTCGCACGCCAGGAACCTGCCATAGTGACTCAAACACACAGGCTGCCACTAACTTGAAAGAGACAACTAGGAACTGTTTTTAGCTCCGTTTTAGTATCTTTTTTCTCAGGTTTTAGGTGGAAACTCTTGCCAACACGTTGTGCACCATTTGTAGCTAGAGTTTTCCTGCCGGGCCCACAGTCAGGACAAATCTCTCTCACCTGCCAGTCCCACAGCCACTCAGACCCAACCAAGTAAACACAGAGACTTATGTTGTTTACAAACTGTATGGCCGTGGCAGGCTTCTTGCTAACTGTTCTTATATCTTAAATTAATCCATTTCTATAAATCTATACTTTGCCACATGGCTTGTGGCTTACCGGCATCTTCACATGCTGTTTGTCATGGAGGCGACTGGCAGTGTCTCCTCAGCCTTCCACTTCCCAGAATTCTCTCCTCCTTGTCCCGCCTATACTTCCTGCCTGACCACTGGCCAATCAGTGTTTTATTCATTGACCAATAAGCAACATGTTTGACATACAGACCATCCCACAGCAGATGTACATACATTATTTGTACACTAACGAACATTTATATTTTATTAATGTAATGATTTTATTAATATAATAGTTATTAATACTCAAAGATTTGTATTAGTATAATCTCACTTATAACAAAGTGCAATTAATTTTCTTGCTTTGCTCAATAATGGTTATAATATGATCGGTGTAAAATGCACAACTGTTAATCAGACAATGGGGCTATGTAGAATCCTAGTGCAGTAGAAACTCCCTAGAATCTAAGAGAGTGACCATAGCAATGTCTTCTAGTAATGGGGGATACAGAGAATGAACTGGCCATGGTCTATAACAAGGCAAGACTTCTGGCAGTGTGACTGGGACATCAAACCAGCCAAAAAACCTTTGACTTGCAATCTGTACTTCCTGCAAGATGTGCTGGGGATAAAGGTGGTGCAGAATTTGTGAGAGTGGCCAAGCAATGACTCGTCCAACTTGAGGCCTATGCCACTAGAGGAAGCCCATTTCCGACTTTGCTTGGATATCCAGTAGCCAGAAGTTGGACGGCCCAGAGACCTATGGTAGAACTCACTACAACTGGGAAAAAAAAATCAATGAAATGATTTTTAATGATATTCTTCTATGGTTCATCGATTGGTGTCCGACCCAATCATCAGCACAAGACTATCTTCCATCCCTCTAGATGATGGAAGCAGATGAAGAGAACCACAGGTAAACAGTAGGTGGCAGAGCTAAGGCAACCGTGCAGAAGAGGGAAAAGGATTGTAGGAGCAAGATGGGTGGAGGACAGCAGGAAAATACTGCCCATGGAATTCACTAAGCAGGGCTCATAGGGGGGGTCACAGGCACAGAAGAAAGAAACACAGACTCTGTTTGGGTCTGAGCTAGGTCCTTTGTATATACTTATGGCTGTATAGCTTCGTGTTCTTATGGGACTCTCAACTGTGGGACTGGGGGTGTCTTTGACTCCTTTGCCTGATGTTGGGACTGTTAGGGTCCAAGAGAAGTCCCATAAAAGACCACCAGTCACGCATGCAATCAACAAGAGCATTTACTAAAATTTACCAACATGTTGGCGTCTAACCATCAGACAAAGTGGCAAATGGCAATCCACAAATGAGCTCACAGGCTCCTTTTAAGCAGGGTTAGTGGAATTCCAGGGAGGAGAGGTTAGGCTGGGATCTGATTGGTGGATTTGAACAAAAAGTTTACAGGTTGTTATAGGATTGGTAGGTGGTTCTAGTGCTCAGGGACATTCCAGCCACGTGGAAGAGAAAACTATCTTTAGCTAGCAGGCTGATTGGTTGCTCCTGAGATGTGGTTTACCTGAGAATGGCTGGCTCAGCTCCAGCAAGCTCCAGTAGACCAAAAACTTAGGCCTGGTCTCTGGCAGGGCTACTAGGAGACTGTCATGGTCCTTGTCTGGCTCGGGGCCCTCATAGGGACGCTTTTCCTTCTACTGGGTTGCCTCTTCCAACCTTGATATGTGGATTCCTGCCAAGCTTCATTGTTATGAAGTATTCAGTTAATATTTCTTGGAGGACTGTCCCCCCCAAAAAAAAACAGAAAGGAAGTATATCTCAGGGAGAGGAAAGGTAGGGAAATGGACTTGGAGGAAAAGAGAGAGAGAAAACTACGATCTGGATGTAATGTATGGAAAAATATTAAAACATGGATAAAAACAAAAAATGCGTAGTGCCAAAGAACAATGAAACATAATTTATATGAATAAGAACTATCAAGAAAAATTCAAAAAAAATTACTCTAAGAAATTCATTGAAATTAATCAGTAATGATTATTGAAATAAAAATGAAGATTTGGGGCTTTCTTGATTAAGACACTCAAAATGATAAATGTAAATTTAAGGTAAGAAATTAAGCGTTGGAGAGATTGCTCAATTGGTAAAGTACTCTCTGTGTAAGAATGGGGACCTGAGTTTAATTCTTAGCACTACTACTAAAAGTCAGGCATGGTGATGCATTATGAGCCATAGAGATTTTGGAGGGCAAGGTAGAGAGGTACAGGAAGAGGGAGGAAAGGGCTTAGGAGGATTTTGAAGTCTTTGTGATCTGGGAAGGTGGAAAGAGTCAGCCCTTCATTTCTCTTCTGCTTTCTTAATTGATCAGGTTTGAATCACAATATCTGACTCCCAAGTTTTAATAACAAGAGACTAACTTAGATAAACACATCAGACTTCTTTTTTTATCCTATGGAGACCATTACCAAAATTCACAACTGATCAAAATAGAGAACATCTAAACTTGGGGTATCCAAACTTATGGTTACATCTACAACACAACCCCTGTATTTATGGCTCAGAGAAGATCTCAGAGGAGACAGAATGATTGTTAAGAACCATAAGACAAGGAAGTTTCCTGTAAAACAGTGCCTTCAATATATGACAGGGGAATCTTAACAATATGGTGAAGTAAAGAAGACCATTATAAAAGCATCAGTTGACATTATAACATGGGTAGAAGAGTTATCACAAAGTCATACCCCTAGATGTAAAATTATGGGTTTTGGCTGGTGAGAAATGGAGAATGCAAATACATATTGTAATCTAAAATAAGTGTATATTAAAATTATAATTAGACTTAAAATATAATATTATATTTTAATTAGAAATATTATATATGTATAATTTAATCATTATTTAGAGTTTAAATTTTGACTACCTGTCTGTCTTCAAAAATAAAGGGACAGACAATGAAGTTTCTTTAAAA
>CABHPH010159657.1:0-39563 GCA_902168325.1 Peromyscus nudipes
TCATTCACACACCCAGGCATCCCATAGAAACACTAAACTGGAAGCCATAATATATACACAAAGGACCTGTAGGGTTAAAAAGAGTGAAAAAATTAAATATTTCTTATGACATTAAACACACACTTCTCCTACAACATAACAATTCCTTTCTCTGTTATCTACTAAGGAAATATTAAAACATAGGCCCAACTTGAAAACTGGACATTAGTGTTCATATAGCTATATTCAAAATAACCAAAAAGAGTTAACTAAGGAAATCCAATGTGCGTTATGTTGCACATGTGTAGAATGAAACATTGATTAGGAATAAGGAGTGCTGGCCTAGGGATGCCACTTCAGCATGGATGAGCCTTGCGCACATAGTAAAAGCAGCTGGTCACAGAACGTTTCTTCTCACTGCATTATTTCATCCATACCCAGTTACCAAAACTATAGATACAGCTATTGGAAACAGACCATTAATCTTTTAGGCTTGGAATGAGACCAGAAATTAACTGAAATGGACAAAACGTAGCTTTTTTTAAAGAATCTGAGGAGCATCCTAAGAGTAAACTGTATGGAGGTTTGCAAAATGGTATACATTTACCAAAATAAAATAGAATGTACATTTAGAGTAGATAGTTTGTGATATGTCATCTATGCCTTAATAAAGTAGCTTTGGAGGTCCAAATAAAATAAGTAAGGAGGGTCCATTGTGGCTCTTGTAGACTAAAGACAGAAGAGAGCCACAGGGGGTGTTGAGCAATGTACCATTGTCCTCATCACATCTTTGTGGATGGCTTGACTTGAGAGCTTGAATTCTCTATTTTTAGGGAAAGTCAGAGAAGTCCTTTGGGCACTGGAAAAAGAGATAATTAAAGCATTAAGAAAATATTCTATGTTTACTTGATTTGGAAAATAGATTACAGTAAAAAATACATGAAGATGTTTCAGCCAATGTGCTTTGTAGTGGTCTCTGGGTGATGTTGAAAGTAGAGAATATATTATTAGCTAAGGGATATTTGGGGCCACCAGTATTCTGACACTATTTTTTTTTTTGGTTTTTTCGAGACAGGGTTTCTCTGTGTAGCTTTGCGCCTTTCCTGGAGCTCACTTGGAAGCCCAGGCTGGCCTCGAACTCACAGAGATCCGCCTGGTTCTGCCTCCTGAGTGCTGGGATTAAAGGCATGTGCCACCACTGCCTGACTGCATTCTGACACTATTATTGAAAAAAAAAAGTGAGTGAACACTGTGCTTTTCCCATTCATGTGCCCTTGCTCAACACTGAGCATGATGCTCTGTCAGCACTGCTCTGACTTAAGGCTCATGGTTGACACAGCATTTGCTGGCAGCACGTGGACAAAGGAGGCTTGACAGAAAACAAATAAAAGAAGCACCTTTTGTTTTCCACATGATTGTCTTTTAAAATATCAGCACTGTATTTAAATGGCCCCATAAAGTTCTTACTCATCCGTAGTATATCCTTTTTTTAAAACGGCAAGATTCCCCAGACCTACCTGATAGCCATGCAACAGTGTTAAACACAATTAGGCCAATGGACAGTAGTTTTTAATCCTCTGTCTTGTTTAAATTGGATTACCAGTTTGATACTCAAATAAATCAATTACAGACTGTATATATGTCTGAGTACAATTTTCTTTTCCTCAATTTTGAAGTGTGATTTCTTATTACAATAATGTATTTTATTTTTGAAGAATAATTTCAGAGTAATTTTAAGTAATTAAATATACTGAACAGTAATTTTGAAAATTGCCTGTGTGAAGGAAATAGGTATAGCAATTTATCCTTTCCTTTTATAGGTTGAATTTATAGAACTCAACTTAAAATGTTTGGATTTTGAAGGAACAAAGAATTTAGTAAGAAAGAAATTATAAAACTAACTTTAGGCATTTTTACATTAAAGTTTTACAACTTCTATAGGAAATTAAGGTTGTAATAGAGCTCATATTATATGTAAAGGATTTCATAATTTTTAATGTTTTTCAAGAAGTTTAAGTTATAATCTCCATCTATACCTGAGCAATTCTTTAAAGGCTTACCAATACACAGTGAATGGTAAACTAGACTTTATATGATTATTCAAAAGTTCACTCTCTTTTTCATTCTGAAACACTGATTCTACTAACCGAAACAAAATCATCTTTCTTGTATCATATACGTCTAACTATTTTTGATTTCCTATAGTCATTTAACTAATTATAAATAATCACCAGCAAATAATTTTATAGTAATACAAAACAACAGCTAAACAAACCCACCCTCTAAAGTAACAGTAAATTGTAACATTTTACTGATGGGAGCTAATAATGTCTGGTTTTAACTGATTTTAGGCCCATGGTAGATATGAATGAAGGCTGAAGATGCTTTTTTGTTAATTGTTGCAGGAAGCTAGTCTTCATCTTTCTACCAATTCCATCCTCCACACATGTTCTTTTCTGTGCTTTTCAGGATTAAAGTGATGAATGGTAATGAGCTTGAAGGTGAATGAGAAACTTATCTGCATCCGACTGGGGAAGTTTACACATCATTACTTTTCTTCCTTGTTGATTTGCTTGAGAGTTTAGCTTTTAAGGGGATGAGCCATCTCTACCCCTGCTATTTTTATTTTCAGTGACTGAGTATGAATTCACTCAAATGGTCAGAAACAACAGCAAAAACAACAATGGTAACAATCTTTTTTTGTTATCCAAAGTGTGGAGAAACCATTACTGAAAAGCTGGCAGTCAGCCATGAGCAACAAGGAACTGTGTTCTTCTTCAGCTATCTAAAGAAGGAACCCTAAACAGCTGTGTAAAACCCAGGACAGGATGGAATGCTTCCATTATGTAATTTCTTTCTATTGTTTTTGTTTTTTTCTGTTTTTAAACAGCAGCCTTTTTGATGCATGGCCAAAATCCAATGAAGCTTACTCTTCTAGAGTATTCATTGCTCTAGAATTTTTGAATATTCATAAAGTTACACAGCCACTACCATTATCTAATTTCAAAAGGGTACCCAAGTCCCTAGAGGGCCCCCCAAAAGAGCTATCACTTCATCTTCTAGACTGTTCCCTTTTGCTGGAAATCCCCAATTCACATTCTGTCACTGTGTATTATGTGAATTCTGTCTCTTGGCATATCATACTGCATGTTGCTTTTGGTATAAGACCTGCTTTACTTACCAAAATTTTTCATGAAGGACACTTCTTGATAAGCATTGACAGAATGTTAAACTATGGATGCTATTTAAAAATAATATATATATATATATTAATAGATAGCACATTGTCTACTGTGGGAATGAGTCAATATTCTTATGGTAATACTTAATTTCCCATTCTGCCACCTTGGTGCTTAACTCATAACGTAATAACATGCTAAGTACTATACTAAAGAAAGAAACCCATAATGTATTGTAGAATTATTAATTAATAATTTTCAGAACATCTATTTGGTTGTGGTTGCAGGCTGATTCAGTTTTTGAAACAAAAGAATTATATTTTTGCTTACTAGTTATCAGGAAAGATAAGCAATCAAAGTAAAGTTTTTATTTATTTTAATTGGTATATAAAATCATAAAAAATGTGCACTTTGGTGGAGTACCAAGGACTTCTTCAATATATAACACCATGTATTAGTTAAATCAGTTAAAGTGTACCCAGCTCATCAAACATTTAGGATTTCTTTATGACTTGAACTTTCAAACTACTTTCCTCTAGCCTTTTAAAAGTCTCAAAAATGTTAAATTTCCACTGCTGTATAGTGTCAGAAGTCCTTCCTTTCCCCTGGCTGTAATTAAGTACCATCCTCATGTCTCCAACAGCCTAGCTGCTTTCCTTGACATCTGGTAGTCACCACACTATTCAATGTCCAGTGCTATCAGTATTTTGACATTACACATACGGCGGAGACCATGCAGCACTGCCTTTATGTGCCTGACTTATTTCACTTAAAATAATGATCTCCGGTTTCATCCATGCCGCCACATGAAAGGATTTCATTCGTGTTAAAGACTCATGTGGTTTGCCAATTAAGAAATGCTTAAACTTTTAGGATCATTACATTAATTCATGTTAGTCACAATGCCATAAAGAAGTTCCTAAGGTAATTTGCAAATAAAAATGGCACATTTTTGGCTCACAGTTTTAATATACTCTCTCTGATTGTGTCTCTGATATTTTCAGATTATGCCCAGGCAGCATATCGTAAAGCGAGTATGAACACAATGAACTAAGTTCTTTGGTATAGTGCAGTGGTTGTCAACCACTGGTTGTGATCCTTCTTTCACAGGTGTTACCTAAGACATTGAAAACACAGACATTTATACTGCAATTTGTAACGGCATCAAAATTACAGTTACAAGGTTGCAACAAAAATCATTTTGTGGTTTAGAGTCTGTTTTAAAGGGTGGCAACTTTAGGAAGGTTGAGAACCTCTGGTATAAGTGTAACAAGGATGACACTTAATCCAATTCCCAATAGAATCCTCATTTTCAAATAAAACCTGTTTACTCTCCTTGAATTCCTTTTAATATTCTGGTGTTCTGAGCCTCCAGCTTTACCTGTTTCATTTCATTAACATATACATACAATGCAACTCATAAACTTCCCTGAATACCTAATTAATTTGATTTCACTTCTCAACTTGATATATACATTTGGTGAAATTTTTCACTAGTCAAAACTCATTTTGCTGTAAATGGCAAAATCTGTTCCTATCCTAAGCAAATAAATTTATTGATTCATGTAATTGTAATATTGGTACCATGAGTACGACTTAGGCAGAATGGTAAAAGGAAATTCAGCTCATGAGAAGCTACTTTTCAGCAAATGATTGTTTTTAAGTTCACATGATCAGTTTTAGGCAAGCCTTTTCCAAGTGTTCGCAGTAGATTGTATCTTTCAGCTACTTATTTTTCAGAAAAATAAAGATTTTTTTTCTCCTTGTAGTTGTTCCAGTCTGAGTTATTTGTCAATCTCTTAATCAATGAATATAGCCAGAGGATTAATGAAATTTGATTGGCCACGCTTGGACCACATCATTTTCATTATTTTTTAAAAATATTTTTAGTTTTTATTTAGGACACAAAGGCATAAATCCCCCCAGAAAAGCTCTGTAACAAAGTAAAACAGAAATATGGGAAATAGATGACCATTGTTCAGTGGAAATAAAGCAATTGGTTCCAAGTTTCGTGTTCAGTCTTGATATATATATATATATATATATATATATATATATATATATATATATACATACATACACACATATATATACATATATGTGTGTATATATATATCACACAAACTGTCATTTTTTGCTGATGTTGTCTAGAAAATCTGATAAAATAATAAAGAATAATCAAGTCCACATTCCTGGAAGGACAGACTGATATTACTAGATAATTTGAACAACAGCAGCAAAAAGAACAAACAAGACAGAATACATAAGAAACTGTGTAAACACCTAGGGTCAACAGAAGTAGCTTGATTCTAATGGTAGTTCACTGGCTTGGAGAAGTGGAGTCTGGGAGCACTGTATGTAAGAAAGAAAGAAACCCACCTCCCACCACAATAAAAGTATCTTCAATCAATTCTTCGCAGTATAGGTGAAAACTGCTAGATGAGAAATTAATGCCTCTAAAAGAAGGAAAAACAGTAAATATGTTAAAATCCTGGGTTCTGACATATTCAGGAAACATAACTGCTATTTGCACAACCCTCCTCCAACTTAACCAGATAGGCTGTATGCTGAGAGCTTAATACTCTTGAATTAATTGTCATTCTCAAAATCATAGTAATTATTTTTTTTATTTATTTTGTTTTGACATTTTTGGCCTCAATTTGAATCGGTGTCCAATTTCCACTTGTTTTATTGAAGTCAGGATGGAACTCAGCTGCCTGTCCCCACATCTACTTTGTGGCAACTGTTCTCCTCTACTCTAGCACTTGAGAAAGCCCCACTGGAAGTATTCAGGATCCTGGGAGGTAGGCACTGAAATGAGTGAGACCTTTTCTGTTTTTATAAATAGAATTTTCCTATGTTGGGGGGGGCAACATCAAGAGGCAAGTAAAATGCTTGATGACATTTTAAGGACAATATTTGTGATAAAGGGACATTTTGTTCTGCCCTTTGAATATCTGGCTCCTACATTTTTACCTTTTTTTGGGCCCTGTCTAATGAGAAGATGCATCAAACCAATGTAAGTCTAAATTTTTGTTATTTTCTTTTTATTTTTTAATTAAAAATGAAATATTATCTACTGGGAAACTAAAATTATAATACTGTTCTATGGAATTTATGGCATGAAATACAAAGCAGTCAGCATCAGGAGAAAAATGGGGTATGTTTGGAGAGTGGTCACCCTGGGTATGAAGCATATGGAGAAAAGTAGGGTGTGTTTACCGAGTGGCTGCCCTGTTTATGCAGATGAGTAAAGGGGAATCTTCAGAGTAGTGTACACTTCTCAGGAAGGTTTATTGCAAGCCTGAAGGTATATCTAATCTAAAGTTTTAGGTATAAAAATGACATTTTCAATATTCAACATAAACCTTTGTTATACCTAAAACTTCAGATTAGAGATACCTACAGACTTGCAACATGTACCCATCCATGAATGGAAGGATGAGGAGAAGGGACGATATTTCACAAGAAACTACTACATTCTTCTCTGGAGTTCAGAATACTGAAACCAAGAAAGCATGTTTATAGAGGAGGGTGTGAGTATCCTGAAATAAAAAGAGCATAAGAACACAGTCCTGACTCTGTCTATCTGAATGTAACTAAAGACTAAAGTACTCATTTCCAGAAATTCAAAGAAGGCCAACTAAAACTTGTTCAACGGCTCAGCTGGTAAAGGCATTTGCCAGCAAATCTGTTGACCTTAGTTCTCTCAGTCCCTGGAAAACATGTTGGGGAAAGGAGAACCATTCCAGCAAGTTGTTGTTGTCTGATCTTCACAAAACTGCTATGTTACAATACCACACACACACACACACACACACACACACACTTACACTAAATCAACCAACCAACCAGTCAATATATTAAACTTTGTAAGGTCAGCTAAAAGCATTGCCAAATCTGAGACTAGGGCTTTTGTACAACTAAATAATTTAGGTGCAACCTGAGTTGAGAGAATTATCAGTGAATCCAAAATGATGAAAAGTATTTACTGTACTAAAATAATAAAATCCTGGACTTTTGCAATTTAACATCAGTCATTTCTAGGATACAGTTCAAAATGATCAGTTTTAAATACAACAAAATGAAAAACAAAAACAACAAGTACAACAACAACAACAACAACAAATGAAATGCATTTCAAAAAACAAAAAAGAAGAGAGAAGAAAATCAGCCAAGATGAAATAAATATTTGAAGTGGGAGATACAAATTTTAAGGAAGTTATTATCATCAATAAAACATAAGGTCCTCAGAAAACAAAAAGCAAAAATGATAAACCTCCATGCAACTTAATCAATCATTTCATAATGGACTGGATAATCCAATTGAAGGAGAGTTTTTAAATGAAAATGAGTACACGGACTACAGAAAGGTTAAAATGTCATTTAGATATAAAGACAAAATAGGATAAAAAGGAATGAAAGGAAGATCACATTATGTGGGGAGTAATCACACAAAAGCTGAAAGGAATATATTCCTGTCAAATAAAAGGTAACTCAAAGCAAAATTTATTTAAAGATAAAAGAAAATATTCTATGATGAAAAAAGTCAATACCTTAAGAAAATATATATTTTCAATAACAGTGTTTCAAAATACATGAAGCTATTTTTAACTAATTAAGGAGATAAAGAAACAATTAGATAATAATAGCTGTTCTCCCTAATACTGAGAGAACTAGAAAGACAACCAATGAAAGAAGGCCTATCTAGTTGATACTTGTTTTTCTTTTAAATTCTAGGTGTTTTTATTAAAAACTTCATACATGAATTCAACATGTTGTGATCATATTTATTCCCTATTCCTTTCTCAACTCCTCCTAGATTCAATCCCCAAACCCTCTCCAAACTTCCTATTCTTGTTTTGATTTTGATAACCTAGTAAGTCCAATTTGTGCTGTCCTTATAGGTATGAGCAAGAGTTCATTCACATCACTCAGGAAAACTGACTGTACTTCCCTTAACAGCCATCAACTGTCACTAGTTCTTCACCTAGGGAAAGGGACAGGTGTGCCCCTCCCACTTCACGCAGGGAAATTGACAGGCTTGCTCTTGTACAGGTATTATGAAGGCAACCACAGCTGCTTTGCATTTTTGAGTGTAACATTCCTGTCTTGTCCAGAAAAGATTTTTTCTCCCAGGTCATCCATAACCTTCGGCTCTTACAGTCTTTTCTGCCCCTTCTTCTGTTATGTTCCTGGAGTGTTGGGGTCAGGAGTATGAGATAGATTCCCCATTTATGGCTGAGCACAACACAGACACTTATTTTCTGTAATTTGGCCAGTAGTGAACCTTTCCATTAGCTGCTGTCCACTGTACAAATAGGCTTCACTGATGAGTTCTGAGAGCTGCACTAATGTATGGGTATAGGGATATCATTTTAGAGGATGTTGTGATATTATATCCATTTAGCCAAATGACAGTAGCAGGTTAACTCTGGATCCAATGAACTACCCAACTATGAATTCTTGATCAAACTTACAGTACTTGATAGGTGCTGCCTCCTGCAGCAAATGCCTTATATCCGATCAGAAAACAGTTAGATGCACCCATAAATTCCATGCCACTGTGCACACATTGACAAATTTGTCAGGGTAGTTGTTATAGTAGTGCACAGGGTCCTGTGATGGGTAGCGCTCCTAATGACTTTTCTTTCCCAGGAGCCTACAAATCGCCTTCCAGAACTATGAAAGCTAGACTGCAGGGAGGAAGCTTCTAGGCAGTTACCAGTTTGATTTATTCCTATCCTATGATCAAAGTGTGTGGTAGCTAGAGAATGGAAATAGCTTTTAGTTTCTATAAGCTAATGAATGAGTAAAGAAAGTGTGGTACATATACAAAATGGAATTTTATATGACCATAAAGAAAATATAAGGGACGAAAATTTCAGACAAATGAATGGAACTGGTAAAATTAATATACCAAGCTGAGTAACCCAGATTCAGAAAAACAAACATTGCATATTCTTATTCCTATGCCAATCCACATGTCATATCTTTAGAAGCATTTCTTTTTGGAGTACCTATAGAAGCCAGAAATTTAGAGATAGACAACTGTTGATGGTGTGGGGAGGTGAGGGAGGAGTAAATCTTAGGGGTAATAGTAAAATAGAAGAGCTATAAAGGACAGTGAATAATGGTGAGGGATATTTCAAAGACAAGGGTCTTGGAGGATAAGGCACAGGATGGAAGTAATTATTAGGAACAATAACTAACACTAAGGAAGCTTGAAAAGAAAAACTTTTGCAAACCTACTTAATGTACTTTACACACACACACACACACACACACACACACACACACATTCACTCACATACTTATAACTGAGCTTAATTGGAGTTACTTTACACAGGGATAAAGTTCTTCCAAGAACCAACAGGTTGCCAAACAAACATCCCAGTGGCAGGCATCTCACATATCTCCCTTCAAGGTGTTGATCAGAGGTGTCTCAGAGGTACACCAAACAATACAGCCTGTTTACTATTATTGATCTATTGTTTTTGGTCGTCTATCATAACTTGATGAATGACCTTGGTGACTGAACACACACATACACACACACACACACACACACACACACTAAATTTATATATATATATATATATACATATATATTAAAATTTCCAAAGACAATATAATTCATTTTATCATTAAGCTAATACCATGCTTTATCTAAACAGAAAAATATACATTAGCTAATTACAATAAATTTCAAAGCTTATAATCATACAAGAAAGTTTATAGGGCTGGGGAGTTGGCTAAGTAGTTAAGGGCACTTGTTCTTGCAAAGGACCTGGGTTTGACTCCCAGTGCCATCATGGGAATTTAACACCTCCTCACATACCAGGCATGCATGTGGTGTACAAACGTACCTGCAGACTAAATACGCATACACATGAAATAACAAAAATAAATAAAAATTTTAAAAGGGATTTTGCAAATGAGACTTAATAAGAACAATAACCGGAAGATAATATAGAATACTGAAAATAATTAGAAACTAAATATTTTTTTCTGAGTAGCTGTATTTATAGGGATAATAAAGAAACCATAATTTGCAAGTAAAAGACATATTTGAAAGAATAAGTTATAATATTGTGAAATATATAATGTTGAAAATAACTCTAAGTTTGTATAGATCAAATAGAGAAGGGCTTTCACCAAAGTTGATTCCTCCAACAAAACATCAACACTGCAAAGAATCAAGGGTCAATGCCTTCTATTGCAAGAAATCAGAATTAAAACAGAAGACAAAACACAAAGAAACAGATAAAATTATATATGACAAGGTGAAGTAAAAAACTAATATAATAATAAAGAGAAAGCATTAGAAGAGAGAAAGTCAATATGATCAAATCTGATACTAAAACAAGAGGAAAGAATAACATTCTGACTCCTGATCCATAGAAACACAAGATAAGGAGTCTCAAAGACTGTGGTCCCTGTCCTTCCAAGATGGACTGTGTGCCCTTAAACTGGCATATAAACAAATATTTACATGATAAAAGAAGGAAAAAATGGTGACTTCTATACAAACTGGGTAAAACAAGATTGAAGATTTAGCTGGGCTATGGTGGTGCACACCTTTAATCCCAGCACATGGGAAGCAGAGGCAGGCGGATCTCTAAGAGTTCGAGGCTAGTTTGGTCTACAGAGTGAGTTTCAGGACAGTAAGTACTGTTACATAGAGAAACTCTATCTCGAGACACCAAAACCAAATAGATAAATAACATAAAAAAGAGAGTATTTAGAATCTTACCAATATGAACAAAAAGGGACTTCACTATAGCCTTTTCAGAACTTTAAATAATTAGGAATTTTCATGAACCATGTTTTAAGACTGAACTTGAAACTCCATGAAATGTATAAATTTCTAGAAAGACATGTATTACAAAATCTAACCCATGAATAATAATAAAAACCTTAAACACTTTTAAATATGGGCTATCACCTTTATTTAGTTGTCATATCTTTACTTTTTGTTACAGTATCTAGGAACCTGTACATGCATGTGTGTGTGTGGTGTGTGTGTGTGTGTGTGTGTGTGTGTGTGTGTGTGTGTGTGTGAGGGGAAATGTTGACACAGGTCTTACTAATCCAGGCAGGACTCAAAGTCATTGTATTCCTGTCTCATTTTCCAGAATGTTTGCATCAGAAGTGTATACCACCACATCCACATCTTGCTTTCTATTGAAATGAGTCTTTTATTATTGGTAAATGCTTCAATACCATCTTCCATACTACAGCATTTCCATAAAGATGTTTAAATATGGTTTTGTTAATAATTTCATTTATAGTTAGTTATTTTTTAAATTAACTACTCAGGAGATATTTTGTTCGTTTGTCTGAGACAGGGTTTGTTTTTCCCTGTATCGTTGGCTGTCTTGGAACTCACTCTGTAGACTAGGTTGGCCTCAAACTTGGAAATCCACATGCATCTTTCTCCCATGTGGTGGAATGAAAGGTGTGTGCCACCACTGCCCCATTAGAAGATTTATTTATGTTTGTGTGAGTGTTTTTGCCTCCATGTACATATACCATGTATGTGCCTGGTACTCAAAGAGATCAGAAGAAGGTGTCAGATGCCCTGGAACTGGAGTTGTGAGCCACTGTGTGGGTCCTTTGCAAGAGCAACAAGCACTCTGAATCACTGAGCCTCAGGAAATGTTCTTACCATAGAGGCATGAACTTATTCACTAGCACTGTCTTATGGATATTAGTTAAATCTTCAGTCTAACTGAAATTCAAATGCTTATCATTCTGAAGATATTCTACTTCAGTTTCCACATATGAATTATCCAATTCTCCAAAGATCATTTGTTGAAAAAAGTACTCTTTGAGACAATGAAGACCAGAGAATAATTCAGGAACCAAGAAGTATACTTGTATTGAGTTACATACTTCCACCTCTCCTAATAATATACTTGGCAAACCAGCTTCTTTCCCTGCACGTACTGTGCATACATACTCTTTCTAAATAGTACATCTAGCAACATCGACCCTCTCCTGCACAGAAGCAAATATACTCCTCTCTGAACAGTGGAGAGGATTTCTTCTCCTCTTTCATCAGCCAAACTCAGACAAACAACTACAGGCTACTAAACAATTTTGAGAGCAGGAGAAATACCAGGAAATAATCCACTAATTGGTCACCATGTACTAAGTTGTTGGCCCGGACATCATGTACACACATGGACTGAGCCAGTTACATATTTAGGAATATACGTGTAACAACAACTAAACAAATGAAGACCATGAATTTGAAAAGGGGAAAAGGAGGGTACATAGGAAGGGTTGGAAGGAGCAAAAAGAAGGAGGGGATGATATAATTATATTTTAATTTAAAAAATGAACTGTTAAAGTAATTTACAAAATCAAAAAAATGTACAATGGTTTCATAGGTATTTCACATAAGATAACTTCTAATGTTATATATAAAGATATATGATAAAATAAATAACTAATGGCATAAAAATTAAAGTCATAGTAAACTACTAGTGAACACCCACTGGCAATAACCAGTATTAACAAGACAATTCTAGGTGTGAGCAGCAGGGCTCTCGTAAACTAGAGTAGGAGTGTTTGGTTTTGTAATCACTTTGGAAAACAGTTTAGTATCATATGCTAGTACTACAAAGTATTCATATATCAGCAGGTTGTTACCAAGTACAGCACACCAAAACATATATTGTATAGCCAGAAATAAAACACAAGAGTTTTGTGGCAGAGGTATTTTGTTAATCACTGACTATAATGTAATTGCTCATTACCATTGAGATGCTTTAAATTTACTGTTACAGTCATGTAATGATAGTCCATACATCAGTGGAAATGAACATATCACTTCACATCTCTTGTTTGTGATGGTGAATTTTCATTTTCAAAGAGACTGAGTTTTGAATCTCCACTGGGTGTGTCCTTGAGGCTTAGCTATGGAAGGAAGCAGACCTATTCTGAATGCAAGTGTATCATCCCATACATAGGCTGAGACCCAAAACTGAATACAAGGGAGATGGGAGAAACTAGCTGTGTGCTAGAGTGCAGAATACCAGGCAACATTCCTGTTTGTTTCCTGAGGCTCTCTACCACAACCCCCAGATGTTCCTGCCATTGTGCCTTCATCTTCATGACTGACTGCACTTCCTGAATCTTGAGTCAAAAGGAAATTTTCCTTCTTTAAGTTGCTTTATGACAAGAAAATTAACGAATACAATGATTTCACTCATAAACTTAAAATTGCTGGATACTTTGATTCTTATAAAATCACTATACAAAACAATCTCTGATATATGGCTCAATGATGAAGCTTTTCTTCACCATGGGAGAGGACCTGAGTTCAATCCCAGGCAAAACACAGCATACAAACACACAGATACACAGACACTCAGACAAAGTCACACACACACACACACACACACACACACACACACACACATAGTGACACACACAGACACACAGATACAGACACACACACACACACACACACACACGCGCACACACATACACACGCAACAGAGACACATACATACACATGAACAGATAAAGCAGACTAGTGCTGTGGGTCCTAGGAATGTGTGTAGACTTCATGGATAAAATCAACTAAGAAACTCCAAAGTGAATACCATTGAAACCAGGGCATGGGTTTACTTTAAAGAATTAAAGAATGACAAATGAGTGAATGAGTGGCTCACACTTTTCTCTTTTTCTTTACAAGTTGACCATTTCAAAATTCAGTTAACTTCCTTGGGATGCATGTTTGCGTTTCATTCTCACTCACGTGTATTCTTTCCAAAGTAACAGTCTTAATATCTGCTATATCTCCTATCATATGCCAATAATTTGGATTTCTGTATTTTATTACAACTGTAAAATGTAAGTGGAAACTCTTTTACAGTATATAAAAGTGTGCCAAAAGAATATTTTAAGACACATGGTAAATGTGAATCAGCAGCATTTACTGGAAGCTTCTAAATGGAAATGGATGATTTTCATCCAGAAAGATAAACCATGGTTTTATAATATAAAGATCCCACACGAAGTACACATTGCAAAATTTCCAGACTTTAAAGGCTAATTTATGCCTTAACTTTTCCCTTTCTTCCTCAGTGGGCATACTCTCTGGCACAAACACAAGTTGGAATATTCTTACAAATTTTGAGAATTCTCTGTCAGAGTCCTGCATTTTTGAAAATTCCGTCAGTTGTATACACTGGCAAGTTGGTCAGAAATAAGGAGAAGAATTTAAAGGCTTCCTGAGGGCTGGGGAAACGGCAGTGGTAGCGGCTTTGTGTACGGCCTTGGGTTAATTTTCCTAGCACCACAAAAACAAAAATGCCCAATTTATGGCAAAATAAATAAAACTGGTCCTTCACTATTCCTTTATGCTTAAAAAAATCCTTTTATTGAAAAGATAGTTTTTCATACAGTATACTCTGATCACAGTCCTCCCCCCCCCCCCGCCCCCTCCAAGATGCTTCCCACCACCCCTCTCACTGAAATGGATTCCTTTTCTTTTTCTCTCTCTTTAGAAAACAAACAGGCAATAAAACAAGCAAATACCTAACCAGAATTTAAATACATACACAAACTAAATACCCAAACCACAAAATCAGAAAGTATAATATACAAGCAAAAGATCGGCAAGACAAGAAATCCCAAACAAAGCAATATGAGACAAAAGTCTACAAAAATACCATTAAATCCATTTTTGTGTTGGCCATCTATTGCTGGGCATGGGACCCTCAGTATGGTTTGTGTAACCAGTGAGACTCCATTGGAGAAAACAAATTTTCCTTTTGCAAGTAGATGACAATAACAGATAGCTTCTCGGTTAGAAGTTGGAGCCTATGTTCACTTTCCCTTCTCAGCACTAAGATGCCTTCTGACTTGAACCTGTGTGGACCATGTTCCTTCCTGTTGCCACAACCTCTGTGAGTTACTCCTGTACTTTCTGGAAGACACTGTTTCCTTGGCATCATCTATCCCCTCTGGCTTTTCTTTTGTACTTTGAACATTAAAAATCATAAGACAAGGAAACGTAATTGTAGAATCTGGAATTATACAGAAACACAAAACTATTTTATCTCAAGTTATGCTATAGAGTAACATTTTCAAATATTTTCTCTCATGTTGCCCAAAATTATCTTGTTTATGTGTAATGTTATTACCAGACCTTACTCATCACATTTAATTCATCTGCTTTCAGCTGGGCAGGTTCAGTTGACTTTATTTTTTTTCCAGAACTGAGGACTGAACCCAGGACCTTGTACTTGCTAGGCAAGCACTCTACCACTGAGCTAAATCCCCAACCCCTCAGTTGACTTTAAAGGTAGAACTGAAGCAAGGTTAGGAAGTAACTGGAGCTTGAGAGATACGTAATTGTAACAAAAAGCATGAATTACCCAGCAAAAGGTAGTATATATTATTGGAAAGACAGTATACAATTTATGTACAAAAATAAGGACAAAAATACATGAAAACCAATGACTGCAGGATTAAACGTTTACTATATAATATTTTTAGATCAGATGAGAAAAATTTAGTGCTAATGCATTGCACTTTGAGTCACTGACTCATTTGAAGATTTTTATTATCTCTTATTTCAAGATAGTTTAAAATTCATAGATGTATCTCTACCTTTCATTCAGTATATTTTGACATATGATAGTACAACCACAGAATAAGTCATTTTGATTTGAAAGTCATAACTTTATCTCCTGCTTTTTTAATTTGAAGAGTCATACTTTAATGTCACTTTTTATTGTACTGCAGAATAAAGAAATTAATTCTCCAGAGATTGAAATGAGTATGAAGCTGGTAGGCAGAGAACGTAGCTGAGAATGGGTTTCATTTTATTCAGGAAGTTGTTGCATACAGAACCTTATCCTGTAGGTGTTGATGAATATCCATGGTCTGAATGCCCTTGTAATTGATCCATATGTACGAAAGTCAAATTTCCTTTTGGTGAAACAAAATGAGAACAGAATTCTGTTTAATTGAGTGCTAGACTCTGTTGAATGTACCATTAGGGCCATTGAAAAGGTACCTCACAGTTAGCTAGCACCATGGAGGAGGGGTATTGAGAGTTTGCTGTCGCCTCTTGAATATGCTTATGATTTGTGGCGACCGATTTGATTCTCTTACCTTTCCAAGAAGCAGTGTTTGCACAACGTTTTGGGGGTTTGTGCTATTCAATCCCTTTTTGTCATTTTCAAGTCCTGTAACTGAGAACAGCAGTCTAGGTAGGGAAATTTTTCTTGGCTTTCCTGGATCTCTGTGTGAGTGCATCTGGGGAGTATCACAGCATAATCAACCCCATTTTCAACTCAAAGGGGGAAGGAAGGTGGACGCATGTTTTATAACATTCTCAGTTCTTTATTTTCACTTGAAGCTTGCTGCTTTTCTGGCCCCATGCCTGTGGAGAGAGACAAATGAGATGGAGTCCACTGCTCACCCATGTCAGACGACAAAAAAGTAAACTATCTCATTGGAACGAGGCCCGAGTCTACTTCTTTTACCAGGTCAGAAGTTTAAAGGAAACTAATTAGACACAGCCCTAAAGTGAGCCTGTGCTTAAGCTCAACTTGTCTAGCTTCTTCTTTGGTATTTATAATGAACTAAAAAATAGAGAATTTGTGGAGGAGTTTGAAGTAAAGAAAGGAACCTTGGCAACAATAGTCCTGCTTTCTACATTCCTGTGTCACTGATACATGACAGAATATCAAAACAGAATTGTTAAAAAAAACACCCTGTCTTTGTTTCAGTCACCTGCCACAGGATGCTCCGATTGCCTTTTGCCACCAAAAGATTTATCCTTCAACTTGCAAAATTGCAAAAAATACGGGAAATTAGCTACATGGCAATAGTAACCCTTTGCAGTGTGTGACACACAAAGTCCTGAACCCTAAAGTTAGAATATATGTAATGTCAATGAGAAATTCGCCCCCTTTGCCTGAAGAGAAATGTCTGTAGGTTTCAAAGGAACAGCAGATGAAGGTGAAAATCAAGAAGAAACAACATATTACCCTGTCTTTTAGAAAACACTGACTCCTGTTGTGCTTCCTAATCCTTTCTGGGATTAATTGTATCTCACTTCTTGGACTTCAGGCTAGTGTTGAAGGAGGAAGGGTCCTGTAAGTTTTAGTGTGTTAGTCAAATTTGAAAGACTTCTGAATAAATTGGTTCACTTTCAAAAATTAAGTTTTGATTTTTTTAGACAGTTTAGAAGTTTCTGTTGTGTGCTTAGACTATGGGCCAGCAAGCAAATCAGTTTGGAACCCTACTCCTTGCAAAACTGAAAACAACCCTGCCATCTTTTCCAACAGGTGACAGGATCTCTGCACTCTTCACAGAAAGACGTTTTATTCATTTAGTCCCTAAATTCTCATGATCATCTGAATGCCAATTAATACCTCCTATGCCTAAGAGGTTTTCCTAAGAATGTTGAATATTTAACCTTACAATACCACCTTATTTCGTTTATTTTCCAAGGCAAATATTTATTTTCCCCTGTCATCCCATGCCACAATGAAGAGAAGGATAAAGTTTTAGTGCATTTTGTCATCTGACATCATGACCAGATATATTAATGAATCTTTGGAATTTTATAATTATAGAAACATGTGCCATAGTTTTAGAAATGTTGATGATGAAAATATACATTTTCAGTGACTACTTTTATGTTCTGGTTAGTTTTTCCTCAACTTGACACAAACTAGGATCCTCTGTGAAGACAGAAACAGAAGAGAAAAATCCCTTCATCAAATCAACCTGTAGGCAAGACTTTGGAGCATTTTCTTGGTTAATAATTGATGTGGAGGTCCCAGAGACCCTGTTGGTGGGAGCACCCCTTGGGAAGGTGGTCTTGGGAAGCATAAGAAAGATAGCAGAACATGACCTTGAGAACAAATCAGTAAGCAGCTTTCCTCCACGGCATCTGCTTCAACTTCTACACTGAGTTCCTGTCCTGAATATTTTCATGATGGACTAAAACTGTAAGCTGAAATACCTTTTCCTTCCCAAGTTGCTCTCAATCATGGTGTTTATCACAGGCATATAAACCTAACTAGAACATGGTGAAAAAAAAGAATGTTTATTTCCTTAATATTTTTTAATGATATTTTATTAGGTTCATGTGTCTAAATAGGTAAGTTTTAAAATACTTGTACAATGGTGCTAATTAGTAAGTTTATCATAAAGAAATGTTGAACGAGTGACAAAGTCAACAAAATGGGGAAATAAATTATTGAGGGAATTTCCTCATTACCTTGCCTTCAATGTGAGTTTTTCCCACTGCTAGCTACAGACCCATGGCTTTCTCCTACATTTCAGGCAAGGGCTCCACCACAGGGCAATACTTCCACCTCTCCCATTACCTTTTTGCTGAAGGAAAATAAAAATCGGTTCTGAGAGAAAATCATCTCCATTTCTATGCTAAGTGGGATGAAAAAGGAAGTTTGCATTATTTACTAAAATAATTTTCTATATAGTCACAGATTAAAAGAACAATTATTTTGTGTTCTTGTAATAATATACTTGTAATTGCGACTGCACACTGTATCAGAACCTTAAACAAAATTTAGAGTGACATCACAATTCCACAGCCAACAGGATTCCCTAGCTATACACAATTACTTATATGTGTTAATAAGTTACTATTAATAGCAATGTTTAATCTTTGACACATAAGAAAACAGTGACAATATAATGAATAAATACATTATTTTTTTCCAGTTCAATTTCAACCCACTTTTGCAATAGGGGTGGTCTTCATTATGGATTACATAGCCTCTGCTTTTCATATATTCAAAGTGTTCAGACTGAATGATGTCTTAAGAGTGTTTCTTTGAAGACGTACTCACTGCAATGCAGGGAAATGATCCATTTTGCTCTAATTACTATATTGTATTCATAATACCAGGACAGGTCTAGAAGAACTGAGGGGATAAGAAGTTATAGAAAAAAAAAAGAATGTGGAGCCACATGGATGGAGTTTTGATCCCAGCTCCACCATTCTTGTTGCTGGGTGCAGGAATAAACTACCTGGTCTCTGAAATGAAGTGGCTATGTGTAAAATTTGATAATCTTATAACTACCTCCAATAGGTGTATATAGTACTAGGAATAATATGAATTCACAATACATAATTCACAGATGTTTAATTAATAAAAACTAAATAAATTGGACTTTCTGAACAAAATCAGAAAAAAAACACTGAAAATTCGCATTCACAGCAATTCAGAACAGTCCTATGATAATACAGGTGACTCAATTTCACTTTTAATAATGTATGCCTACACTTACTGGAACTAACCTGATAAGTCATTTTTGCTTATAATTTCCATTCTTTGACTTTCAAAGTGGTCTTCTGATTTGTTTATCTGTGTTAGAACAAAAATATCAAAGAAATCAGAGTTTACTTTGAAGTTTTGATACGTTTAAAGATAAAATGAAGAACAGTAATTCCTTTTGTTAGTCAGCTACCAAGATTAGAGCTGTCACCCGGGCTCTCTGTACATCAAGGAACCAAAGAAGCATTTAAATACCTTCTAATTTTGAGCAGAAGTGTTTTTTGTTAGATAAATGTAACAATAAATAATTTTTCACATAGTTCTGAAGACAGTGCCATTACCCCGTGCACATATCTCATCGTGGAAGTACTCCCAGAGCCTGTAAATTAAAATGCAGCCAAATACTGAAGATTATCTATTATTCTGACAGGCCTTTGTATTTGCCAATTATAACAAAGGCTTATGAATTCCTTTTGTTAATAGTGAAAATAAATGGAGTAATAAATGCATGAAAGATACTGTTTGAAAAATAATTTCTGAAGTTTAAATTTGAGAAATGAAGAGATAATGTTTTCATATTCTAGCTCTCATGTTTTTTTCTCTCTCTCAGGATACATGAACATATGTACACACACACAAGGATGGGTGCGGAACTTAGTGTGTGCTCAGCTAATGACAAATTTGAAGGAGTCCTTAAATGCATTATCTCATAATTAATTGAGCAATTTATTATTTCTTAGGTCCCTTGGATAGTTAAATGCATTAGTCTATGATGGTGTTTCATGGGTTGTGCTGTAATGCTGGCCTGATGCCAACTCCAGTATTATAGTTACACTTTTAGGAGAAGTGGGACAAACTTAATTATATTTATCCTCAGCTCTATGTCCCTTGCTAGAGATGATGTGCATATTTACTACCTATTCAAGACTTAGCCAGTGGTTTGAAGAGGGTAATCCTTCAGCTTCAAACAACACGGCTCTACTTGCTAAAATATCCATGGCGTCTGAAACTAACCACATCCTAGCTAACCACAGACTCAAGAGAAGACTCAAGCTTTTGCAAGACATGGACTTTTATCTCATTCTTCTTCAGATAGCTGCACTGTGAAGCTACATTTTTTAATTATGATATCCTCACCAAAAACAATGTCTCCACTAAACCTTCCTTCCAGAGAGTAAGAAAGAAAAAAAATCATATGTGAATTATCATTTACTAAGGGGATAAATTTAGAAATAGTAATTGTCAAATGTCACTCCATAGAAGATATAATAATATTAAAATATATGAGTGCAATATATATTTTTGTCACATAATTCCATTCACTTGAAAAGACTCATTAAAAATATGGATGCAACTTCTTTTTAATTCAGACATGTGGAAGTAAAACAGTTTAGAGGTGCTGTTATCATGGATTCTGTGATGAACGATCTGTGATAAATGATAAATCCTTCATAGTCATGTTTGAAATCATCTTTGAAGTACTAAAAATAAGTAAACTGAGTGTTATTGCATGTCTGTTCATGTGAGCTCTGTGAGTCACCATCATGAATGAGAATGTATATGACAAACCAAATTATTTGTTATTTTCATATTGATATATTATTATTAACCATAGACCACACTGAGTTCAGATTTTCCTAGTCTTTTTCTATCTCCACATCCCATTCCAGACATAATATTTTAAACAATCTTTATGTCATCTAGCTTTCTTTCAGATGTGACAGTTTCTGGAGCATTACTTGATTTTGATGCAATTGGTTTTTATTGATGTATTTATTTAGCTTAGCATATCCAATTATTATAGCAACACAAAATCAGTATAGAGATGACTACAGAGACATTTTTATGTTCTATTTTCAAATGTGTGGTATAATTCAAGTTGGTGCACAGGTACAGTTTCTTATGCACTTTTTATGTATGAGTGTGTGTGTGTGTGTGTGTGTGTGTGTGTGTGAGAGAGAGAGAGAGAGAGAGAGAGAGAGAGAGAGAGAGAGAGAGCACTCACATGTGTATACATATATGTGGGGAGATCAGAGTCCAAAATTGGTGTTTTCTTCCCTTCTTCACTGATTTTTTTTAAGGAAAATGTCTTTCATTAACCCTGTAGTTCAACAATTCAGCATGACCTTCTGGCCAGCAAGCCACAGAATCCTTCTATCTATGTTTTCCTAGTGCAGGCACTGAGGGCACTTGAGAGCGCAGTAGGATATTTCTGTGGGTACAAGGGGATCTGAATACAGACCTTCAGGCTTGATCCATCTCCCCATCTCCATGGCCTAGGGACATTTTTGATAACACTGTCTTTGAAGAGTGATGATGCAGTATTTTCTAGAATGATACACAATGAAGATTTCTTTTTTGTTCTTAATGCTTATATTGCAGGTTTATTTTAGAGAGGGTTTATTTTAGGGAGGGCACTCACAGAGGTGAAAAAAATTCTAATTCCATTGTATCAATGGTATGTGGCAAAGCCAGTACATTTCTGTTGATACTGACTCCATTCTTCTGCACATAAAAAGTTATTTCCTCTCATTTTCCTCAGTGCATTATTATTAGTTATGATTTATGTATAGCCCACACTTAGGGTTCAGGAACCTTACTCTACATAACTAGGGAAACTTAATGTAGGTCAATACATTCATACATTTAACTATGTTATGCCTAAGAAATTTGTCTTTTTCTTGTCCACCAGCTTGTCTATTTACATATGTAAAAATATTTCAAATATAAATGAATCTTGTTCCAACCAAATACTGTATTTTTTTTATTTTGCCTAATGTTTTAACTTTTGAGATTTGAAGCTCTTTCGGGGAGCTCCTGTATATCTTGGCATACGTTGCAACTGGTTTTCTTTTCAGTATTTGGTTTTTATTTCCCTTACTTTCTCTAGCACTTCTGTGTTTTCTGGCACTGTAGAAGATGTTCAAGGTTTTTTGATCCTTCTGCTTCAATTCTGCCATCCACCATTCTGCAAGGTGTGCAATTTTCCCTAGGTGGATCACATAAGGGAGAGATCTAAGTACTAGGTGCATGTGTGCTACAGAGGCTTGTTACTCACACTGAGTCATACCAGCTGTTAAACCAGGGAGCACTTGTGCATATACTGAGGCATGCTGCTATACACATGTGTACACACACTTCCACATGCACCTATCTTCCTCGGTTAAATAAGCACAAATTCATGCTGTTTCCACTTCCCACTCCCTCCAGTGCTAAACTAAATCTTTATTCTAGTCATCTCGTCTTGCTTATGTGCAGCCTCCTCCATCAGCACCCCCCAGTGCACATGTGCACTTGGTTCAGAGTTGTTCATCTGTTTCCTAGACTTCGACAAAAACCGAGTGCCACTGATGTGCCACTAGGGTACCTACATAATAGTTGCACTGCTTTGAAAACAGCCCCTATTTATCACCTGTTTCATAATGCTGAAACTCAGAAAGCACTATGGACTCTATAGTGTAGCTGGAGTTTTTCCTGTGTCCTGCCTGGCCTGCGGTCAGAACAAATCTCTCTCACCCACCAGTCCCACTAGCCATTTGGGCAAGACGATAGCCATGTGGCTTTGGCTTCTCCAGAGTGCCACATAAAGAGATTCATGTGGCACACAGCCTTTCCAGACTGGTTTCTCTATCCTAGAGATGTGCTATAAGAATTTACTCAACTACAGTATGCTGTGAATGTGTTGTTCTGATTGGTTAATAAATAAAGTGCTGATTGGCCATTAGCCAGATAGGAAGTATAGGCAGGACAAAGAGAGAGGAAAATTCTGGTAACAGGAGGGCTGAGTCAGGAGATGCTGCCAGCCGCCGCCATGAGAAGCAAGATGTAAAAGATACCGGTAAGCCACGAGCCATGTGGCAAGGTATAGATTTATAGAAATGGGTTAATTTGAGATATAAGATCTAGCTAACAAGAAGCCTGAGCCATTAGGCCATACAGTTCATAAATAATATAAGCCTCTATGTGTTTACTTGGGTCTGAGCAGCTGCAGGACTGGTGGGTGAGAGAGATTTGTCCTGACCACAAGCAGGCTGGGAAACAGGAAATCTTCAGCTACAAACTATAGCTTCTTTTGACAGCTCATTACATTTCATCACTGTATAGTATTCCACAGCATAAAATTTCAATAATGTATGGGTTTATTCACCTATTGAAGGGTATATTTTATTGCTTCCAGGTGTGGGAAACAATGTTATGAATAAAATTTGTATTTATATGTGATCTTTTTGCATACTAAGAAAATAGATCTTAAGTGGACTTAAGTTTTCAAATCTTATGTTATGTTTTCATTTGATAAAGACAGTTGATGAAGTATCAATGCTTCTCATGTGTTATCATTTAATAATTGATTCATTAATGACTTTTGAAGTATTCCAGTGTCTTCTTAGCATCTAATATCACATAATAGCTACTAATGTCTAAATTACAATTGCTATAATGTTATCTAAGGTTATATATTTCCTTTGATCACTAAGAGAAAAATAGTTACATTGGGAAAATTTGGGGTTTAACAATTATATCAGAAAAAATGTTGATATTCATAAATAGTTGTACATATTGTGGTAAACTATTAGCAAAATATTTAATGTGATTTCCCTTTACCAATGACATTTTAATTATATAGTCATGAATTCAGACGAGTTCTTATTGACAAACTTGAACTGTGAGAAAACTCACTCAGCTATGCCCCAATTATTTCTCTCCCTTAAGCATATGAAGAAAAACGTTAGATAATATGGTGAATGCTAGAATGACAAAAAGCACTGTCTTTCATGTCTTAGGCAAGCTCATGTATATGATAATATTAATTAACATTGTGGCAAAGACTATAATAGAGACTTTGCGAATATTAAGAGATGATATGATCAGTAGTTAAGTGCTTACTGTATAAGCATGAGAACTGACTTTGGATCCCTAGCATCTGTGGATAAAGCACAGTGACATGTGTCTTTACCACAGTCCTGAGATGCAGAGACAAGGAGGTCCTGGTATAGTGGTATTTGCTCTGCCCATGACCTTGGGCTATATGGCCCTAAGGAGGCAGTAGTATGTAAGTGACTTCTTACAGGGCAAGGGGGAGGAGTCAAGAGCCCTCTTCTCCCTGGTTCCTACTTCCTGATGTCAGCATACTGCCAGGTAGATTCACTCCCAGTCAGAAGAGAGGATGTTTACTCAGTTCTGTATTCGTGAGTGTATTTCCTCAATTTATAACCTAATGAATTAAGTGCATGAGTGGACTTTTTGGAACCCAGTGCCTAAGGTGTGGCACCTTGCACAGCCTTGGTGCAGGGCGGGTTGGGGGTGGAAGGGGGGCTTGGACCTACTTCAACTGAATGTACCAGGCTCTGCTGATTCCCAATGGGAGAACTAGACTTGCAGGATGTGGGAATGGGGGGTTGGGGGGAGGAAGGCTGGGGGGAGGGAAGAGGGAGGAGGGAAGGTTCTGTGATTGGTATGTAAAATTAATAGAAAATTTCTTAATAATAATAATATTAATAAAGAAAAAATTCCTTAATACTCCTTAAGCAGACTCCCATGGATTTTTCTCTTTATCCTAGGTCAAGGTGGATCAGTCAGTCTAAACAAAATAGCTGTAAGAGAAAATGCCTCAAGGAATAAGGTGAATGGTGATGAAGAAAGTCACCTGACATCAGTCTTTGTCTCCATATGCACACATAAAAGTAGGTTACCTACAGACACAGTGTACACACACACAATAAAATAAAAGAAATGTAGGACATGTCCCTAGAGGATATAAAAGAAAAACCTTCATTGGGAAGAACCTTAAAATAATATTATCATGATGAAGTATGTCAGGCCAGAACATTGGAGAGAAATGTGTGGGTAAATAGATAAGGCAGTCCAGAAAGGAGGAACAGTACTTTGAAATAAGTGACTATTTATTAACTATTTGTCTGATACATTTGTAATTTAGTATGATAAGAAAAAATAAAACAGGAGAAGTCCAGGAAGTAAAATATCTTATCAACTAGTCTTTAAAAAGATCGGTGCTACTTGTTTGTCTCTAACGTGTGCAATGTTTAGCTAATTAGTTATAGTTCTGTTTATTCATTTCGTTAGACTTTGTTTGGACCTGCCCCACTTTCAGTCTTCCATGTTCCATATCCCCTGGCACCTCTCCTCTGAGTTAGACTTACCTTTCAAGTGGAAAGAACACTCCTTCGCTGATGTTATTGAATGTGCCATTGTTTCAGGTTGCTGCATCTTGGTAAAGGATAAACACTGTGGTTGGATTCCGCAGAACATTTCAATCCATGGGCCATGGCTACTTGACTATTGGAATGCCTGGCAATGTGTCTGACTTCTCTCTGTGACTTTCGGATGAGTTGTCCTTGGTCTTAATCGAGAGTTACTTTATCTTTGTCGCTGTCAGTTCAAATCTGTGGCACCTTAACGACTTGCCTATTTTACAAGGAAGAGGGAGAAGGAGGTGAGGAAGAAACAGCCCCCAAATAAATGCTCATGGTATTTGTGGTATCAGCAGAACGAAGTCCCCCCCCCCACTACATTCATCTCCTCAATGCTTTTTCCCAGGGGAGGGAGTGGTTGCCTCCTTGCTGAGAACATTCCTTGGGCTTGGCCTGAGGTGAACAGTGGGGGAGAAATCCATCCCAGAAATGTTGTTTGCTTTGTTATATAAAAGAGCACAGTGAAGAAAGAACCTCGGTAAAATTATGCCTTTAAAAAAAAAATGCTCATGCCGTAAGGTAGGGAAGGAGCACAGAATGGCCACTCGGAGAGAAGCCTTACTCTTCCTATAGTGTAAACACACTTAGAGCTGATGAAATGTGCCTTGCGAAGAGGCTGGCTTGGCTTTGTGGGGAGATACGTGTTTCTCCTCTTTGAGTGACAAGTATTAAACATGACTTCTGAAACTGCTGAGCTGTGAGTTTTGAACAATTTAAGTTCTGTAAATAATTCCCACCCCCTCCCCCCCCAAGGATGAGAAAATGCCTCCAAGCCCAACCAACAAAAACCATGTGTGTGGCAACCGAGAGAATAAATAATCTAAGTGTGAAAAGTAAATTTCTCCTCTCTCAGGACGTTATTATTAATAATTGAAACTACACTGCTTCCCTGTGGGTATTATTACAACTTACTTATGAGACACATGTGGAACAATGTTTGCACAGAAGTGAGAAGCAGCGAGAGGTATTCAATGTTAAGTTATGCTTGGTGGGACCTGTGACCACACTGTTGGGTCTACTTCTGACACACCATGGGACATAAGCAATCACAATGTATTCTTGTCTTCTGAAACATTAAATGATTAGAAACATTCTATAAAGGAAGGTGCTTTTATTTTTAACAACTGAGTTCTTAAAGAGAAAACATTTGTGGGTCTAGTGACCCAATAGAATCACAGGAATAATACATATATATATTGGTTTTTCGAGACAGGGTTTCTCTGTGTAGTTTTGCACCTTTCCTGGAACTCACTTGGTAGCCCAGACTGGCCTCAAACTCACAGAGATCAAATTGCATAGAAAAAACTGGATGATACAAATAGACCTTTTATAAGGGAATAGTCTTGTTCCTGATTAGAAACGTTTGTATGGAACCAGCTCATTGCCACCCATTTTCTGGTATAGCCATTTCTTTTCACTCATCAGTAATGACCTAGAATATACATCAAGTGTACTATCTTCTAGCTTGCTCTAATATGGGGGTGGGGTAGGTAAGTGTGACTGACTATTTTCACTTTGATTTCAGAACAGCAAAGAAAAGCATTTTTAATTTTGATATCCAAACACAAATATTTTATGATAATCCTTCAGGGACATACATACAATATATCTAGGAAGTGATATATTTGCTATGTAAAATCAATCACAAAAGATCTTTCTCTCAAATCTCTCTCATCTACTGTTTTGATTCACAAAAGCCTTCTGAGCTGCTCTTACACTTCTGCACTAATTCCAACAACTATCGAGAGAAGAAGCACAAATCTCAACTCAAACGGGGGTAAGTGACAGTGATTTTGCAAGGCAAAGGAGGAAGAACAGATTCAGATTATCCAAAATCCCCTGATCCGGTACAGCAACAGCTTCATGAAGTTTTTGTTGTAACAGAGCAAAGAATGTCATGAATCAAGGCGCTTTTCCAATACATTGGTGGTAACATCAGAGAGAACTGAGTTACGGTAAAGGAGGGACATCTCTCCTGTAGGCTTCTGATGATGTCATCTGATGACACTTTTAGCCTTTTGATTGGTGAAAGTTAGTGGCCTGTTAATATATCTCAATGGCTGTCAGACGGCTGTCAGTTGAGACGCAGAGGAGAGCATGGAGTGAGGCTATTGATGAGGCTAAAGATAATTGAAGATAAATTAATAGGAGGATTTGGACTTGGAATATTACAGCTTTTGCACAGTCATCAAAGCTCTAATTAGTAAAGAGCTTTGCAAAGTTTAGTGCAAAGTGTAGTTCTTTTTTTTTTTTTTAAACATTTATTTATTATGTATACACTGGTCTGCCTGCATGTATGCCGCACCAGATCTCATTACAGATGGTTGTGAGCCACCATTTGGTTGCTGGGAATTGAACTCAGGACCTCTGGAAGAGCAATCAGTGCTCTAAACCTCTGAGCCATCTCTCCAACCCCCGAAGTGTAGTTCTTTATAGAAACTTTGTTCACATCTTCTAAGTGTAGTGCTACTCACGAAGACTTAAAACATGCTGCTTTATTTATAAAGATTTATTTTTGCAAAATATAACAATGATAATTAAAGAACACTGCTGTGGGTATGCTTGGTGGCAGAGTACATACTGAGCATGGTCAGGGCTGACACTTTGATCCTCCAGCACACACAAAAGTGCCAGTAAGGATTGCGTGCCTCCTTGGACAGTTTATTTTGTTTGCCTTAGGAGATAAAGTAGCTCATTTTTAAGTCACTCCTGATCCCACTCCATAACCCAATAACCGGCAGACAGTTATCTTATGTATTTATAAGGATTTTAAAAATTGATTTACGTTCATCTTTAACATGTCTCTAAGGCTTTTATTGACCTTAAAATGTAGTAATTTTTTGTTTTGTTTTGTTTTTCAAAACAGAGTTTCCTCTGTGTTAACAGCTTTGGCTGTCCTGGAACTCTCTCTATAGACCAGGCTGGTCTCAAGTTCACAGAGATCTGCCTGTGTCTGATTCCCGAGTGCTGGGATTAAAGGCATGGGACACTACCACCCTGCAAAGCAAAGTTTTTAATGAAAGTCTACCTTTTATGTTTTGTTTTGTTTTGTTTGTTTGTTTGTTTGTTTCAAAAATATTTCAGCATTCTTCACAGAACTCGGGGAACCCCACTCTGTGGGGCGGGGGAACTATAGACACCAGAGGGGTCAGGACACTTGAAGAACTTGGCCCACAGAATCATTAAGCAAGGCTTATAGGAGCTCGGAGACTGAAATGACAGTCAAGAAATCTGTATGGGTCTCCACCATGTTCTCTGCCTGTAAGTTGTGGTAATTAGTTTGGGGTTTTCGTGGGACTCCTAACAGTGGAGATGGAGGCATCTCTGACTCTTTTGCCTGCTCTTGGTACCCTTTACCTCTTACTGGGTTGCCTCATCCATCCTTGATGTGAGGGTATCTGCCCAGGCTTTCTGTATCTTATTATGCTGAGTTCAGTTGGTACACTAGAGAGGCCTGCTCTTTTCTGAAGGGAAATGGAGGAGCAGTGGATCAGGGCGTGGGGGTGAGGTGGGGGAGCTTGGAGGAGTGAAAGGAGAGGAAGCTACAGTCAGGATGTATTGTATGAGAAAAGAATAAATTTAAAAAAAACTGTAAAGATTATTTTAAAGATGAATTTCTCATAGACATTTCAGTGGCTATTCACTATCTAAAGTAAGTCTATCACTTTAATTTTAAAAGTACGGCACTTAGCTAAATAAATCAAGTAAATTATCAAGCTGGATGAATCCCTTTCCAAAACCAAGAATGAAAATAAAATTCTAATTGTCTGTGTACAGAATAATGACTCTAACCTTAATGAATGCTCACTGTGGCATAATTACTTCTAATTTCTTCAAAGGGCAATGTTATTCCATGGAAGCTGCAGACATCAAGGTAATTTTACCCTTTTGATTTGTTAAAATTCTAAGTTTGTTTCTGAGATATTTTCCTAGCTGTTAAAAAACATATAAGAAAAATCTCAACAAAAAAATCTAAAAACATTTTTAATCTGGGGTAGGTAAGAAACTTCTAAGAAATAAGTAAAGAAGAAAATTAATGGTTATGTAAATCAGGAGGGAAAGGCACAGACAAGAAAAAGAGAACATCTTTCAGCTGTTAAAGTTTTAGAAGAATATTCAAAGCACTTGTAGATCATGGATCTTCCACACACTATTCTCATAATTCATTGTATTTTTAGCAACCATGATGTGATCCTGATCTAATTTGAAAATACTTTTAATGAGGATAGACATCATTTCAAAGCTGCAGGATTTCCTTGGTGGCATTTTGTCTCTTTCACTGTTTTTATAATACCACACATACCAAAGAACAGCAGTTGTAGTAGCCTCTATTACTTTGGTGTTCTGTGAGACTTCCTTTCCTAGTAACTAACAGGGTGGTATCCCACAACAGGCAAGAAGATTTTTGTTTAAAAACATATTCACATATACAGATGTAGTTTGGTTTTATTTTATGTAATTATATTTATTATTGTCTTTTCTTCTCCATGCTGCCCCTTCCTTGGGTTCATCTGTTACTCTAATTACGTAAAAGGTGACTCTTAAAACTTTCAGACTTTAATTACAACAGAAAGTCAGTAATTATCTAACTACTTCTAAATATTAATTTAAAGTGCTCCAAATTGAGCACATTTCTTCCATATTGAAGTAGATATGTGTAGATGCACAGCACGCTCTGAATTTCTGCATGAGATAAATCATGACTCAAATTTCAATAGGTCCAAAAATCTTCTATTTAAATTTGATAAGTGCATCAACATATTATAAATAAATGTATGTGAAAATGTGATGATGAAGACCACAAAGCTGTGTTCAGTTCTATGTATAGACACTATACATTGTATTATTTTTTCAAGACCACTTGGGAGACATATAAAAGGGTGGTGATCAATTCAGAATTACTTCTAAATTAGGAATCACTTCATCATTTATTTGAAACCCTCCCTTTCCTTAGGACACATGACAGGCTCTGTACCTGGAACGTAGAGTCCAGCGCTTCTGTTAGTGCCAGTCTTTACTACATCTTTTCACAACATTCATACCCCAAAATTTGTTTTATACTCTAGACTTCAGCACAGCCCATTGTTATGTTCTCAGCTTTCAGCTTGAAAATATAAAATCCATTTGCATGTCTGTAGGGTACATAGTTGGGTATAGCTGGCCCTTCTTTAAAACGGACCTGCAAGCATCTGCTTTACAGTTACATGTAAAGACATAAATACATGTGTTCATTTTCCTATGACCACAAACTGGATAATTTGCATTTGAATACTGAAAATTTAGTCATTAAAGCACGATAAGGGAGTAAATGTGGATATAAAATTGTATGTAAGGCTCCTGGTAAGGCAGGAGAGTTCTTAGGAAACCAGGAAAACTTTCAGATGGAGTTGAAAAAAAGTATATTGAACTTTGAAAGGTAGAGATGATTATGTATTGTCCAAGAAATAGATGCTATGTTGTACTTTGGTAAATGAGAAAATAGAAACAAAAACCAGACAAAGCAGTAAGTACTAGATAGTTTGTGAATACAAGGCATGAAGACCTCAAATAAAGGTGGCCAATAGGATCTGCAAAGGGAGCAGAAGACCCACTCATGCACAACGTAGCTAGCTTCAAGGGTTGTAAAAATAAATCCAAATTGGGTATAGGCAGCAAGCCTTAGGTTCAGGGGCACCCTTGCATAGATGCATAGATGGTCTGGGAACTTCATTACCGTACAGAGTTGCTGAGGGACTCAATGTTCTGGGTGCTGGTTAGGGAAGGCATTAATGACATAATCTCAGCCCTGTAATCATCAGAATTCTTTAGAGGAGCAGAAACAATAGAATTAATCATATTACAAAAAGGGCATCATTGCTTACATGGTAGGCTGGGTAGATTAGTCTACCCAGTTATTAGTAACAGTCATCATTTCTATCCTGGAGATGGTAGCTCCTCAGACTACAAGGCAGCATGCCTCAGCAGTATGATTTGGCACTGAAGGTCCATTGGATGTCTGGAGAGCTCCTGGTCTTCAGTCCATGTTGGAAGGCTGGATTATAATGTCAGAGAAGGATGTCAGCAGTGACAACAATAAATTAGACACATTCACCAACAAGAAATGAAGGCAGCCAAGCAATCTCTAGGACCCTCCCTCAGAGCTATTGATATCTTGGTAGATGCCATCCACTCCAGGGGAAGGTTTTCAGCTCAGCTAATCCTTTCTGGAATTTTCCTCACAAATCCATCCAGAGGCTTGTCTCTTAGTTGATCCTGGATTCAATCAAAATGGCAGTTAAGATTAACTATCACCTTCCTCCACAAGAAAGATTATCTGGTAGTCAGAAGCAACTGAGATTGTCTCACACTGGCTTTATGATATTTGTTTCTTTTTCTTCAATTCATCTTAGAGACACTATACAAAACTCATTTGTGTAAACCCTACTGCATATTCTGAATAGATCTTTTTTCTGCTTGTTATTTTATGAGATCATTAAGTAATCATTTAGAAAACAGTGCTATCTGGGATCTTAAAATATGACTTCCTCAGAACACAGTAACAGAAAGAAAGTATTTGTTAAAATTACTACTGATCAAATCCTTAGATGAGTTTTCATAAGCTGGGGAGCTCAGGGTGGTCAATACAAGGTTTACAAAATTCCAATTTTTGTTTAGGGTTTAATTTTATTAGTAGCAGCAAAGACTTGTTTCTTCAATGAAGCAGTCACTTCATAAACTTCCCAAACCAGGTTTCCTCCACTATCACTTTGTCTCACTATTAAACTCTAAATTCTGGTCCACAAGAAAAGAAAATCCCTTCTTAACTTGTGGTTCATTAGGAAGGTTAAGCAGAGGTATGTATCAGATAGTCGCTGGGGTGTAGGTATACCAGATGGGTACTGTGGTGTTAGGTATACATCAGATGAGCACTGTGGTTAATAATCATTTTGTCACAAAGGTTTATTTTTATTTTTTTCTGAAATATTGATGATTGAACATAGGCCTTGAATATTCCCTGTCACTGAGCAGTGTCCTTAATTCTTTGTGTGCTTGTGTTTTGAGAAATGGTCTTGATAAGTTGCTCAGGCTGGTTTTGAACTTTTCATTCTTGCTACTTCAGCTTCCTACTGAGTGAATCACACCGGGCACAGACTTTGTTTTTTATGTACTTAAGGATTTAATATAAGGACCAATTCTCCAGCTTCATGAGGAATATTATTAATGGAACTGGCTTTTTTTTTTCTCCCAGTACTGTGTGAAAATGAAGCGTTCTGGCATATCCTGTTATGTTTTCCCTTAATCATGATAAATTAAAAAGACTTTTATTGACCATTGTATTAGCACCATCTGTAAGCATAATATTGTTATATAAGTAGTTATATACCTAATGGAGTGTCGAAGACTCCAAAAATTGCGATGAAAAGTTCTGCTTTGGAAGTGGTGGTATATGCCTTTAAGTTCAGGGCTTGGGGGGTTAAACCCTTGGCCACAAACCCAAGGCCAACTTGAGACACATATTAACTTTGAAAACAGTCTAGGTAAAAAAAATTGACACTAAGGATTTGTTTGATCGTTTGATTTTGCTTTATGCTTTTTAAAAATTCCATGTGCATTAATTATAAATGTAAAACAATCTTAAGCAGCAAATCCAAAAATGTTTCATTGATCATAGTCGCAACTCTCCTTAAATCAAAATTTCTTAAACTAGTATTTAAGATTCTGTGAATATTTTCTTTCTAATATTTTAATTACATATTCATGGTTTTAAGTTTCAGAGTTTTAAATGTATTGATGCTTTCTATAAAATGTTGTTGATGACAATAGTATCTTTTTCTTACTTGTTTTATATAATTTTGTCTTTTGATATTATTTTCTATTGTAAGATAAAAATAACATTTTAACAAACAACCAATATTATATCTCCTGATGTTGTGACAAATATAACTATATATTTCATATTTTATCTGAATTATTCTACAACTTTCATATAGTTAAGTAGCATAACTGTCAATCAGAATTCTGATTAAAATAATTTAAAGTCTTCCTTAATGCTTAAATTATAAGTATGTAGAGAATAGTTTAAATATATGTAATATGTTATAAAATTTTGTTGATATTATTTATAAAATCAATAACATTAATCTAATCTTATTTTTATCTCCTACTTTTCAGCATAGTTCTTAAAATTTTTCCTTTTGCTTTGAGATATGGGGCATTCACTTCACATAGCTATATCATAAAGAAAACGGAGTAACTCATAAGTTTTCTTCAATGGTTAATTTATGAATCTGACTGCATTATATAGACGTCATGATGCATTTTATAAGCAACTGAAGTATAAAATGGTTCTTCAAAATTTGTTGATCAGTATTAAGACACTGTTGAAAACTCTGTAACAAAGTTTTGGGTGCATGTTCAAATCCTGCAAATATTACTCATCAGTCATCCTACACCTGTTCAGGATGACTGACATTTCTTACTAAAGTATCAGTCTTTTCTTCTTATTTATTGTCCTTCACCCTTTCTAATTCTCTCCACCACAGATACTTCCAGATTATGACGATGAATTTATACAGTGCTTTAGTTTCTGGCATGGTATGAGCAGGTGGTTACAGAGAGATAGAAAAGAGTAGAAATGTAGAGACAGAGAAAGATGCCATTAACAAGGATCTATCCCTGGTGCATGAGCTGGCTTTCTGGAGCCCATTATCTATGGTCGGACACCTTGCCCAGCCTTGATGCAGGGGGAGTGGCTTGGTCCTGCCTCAATAGAATGTACCAGGCTTTGCTGTCTCTGAATGGGAGGACTTACTCTTTTGGAGGAGGGGTTGGGGGATGTGGGGCGGTTGATGGGGAGCAGGAGGAAGGATAAGAAGAGGATCTGTGGTTGGTATGAAAAAGAATAAAATTTTTTAAATAAAAATACATAATTAAAAAAAAAGATGCAGGCACCGAGAGAGACAGACAAGGTCTCTCAAGAACTGAGGATAGAAGCTCTAGAGTGAATATCTTCATCATTTCATGGATTGTGTCCCTTTCCTAGTGAGGTCTGAGTGAAGACAGAACTGTTGGTAGGATTTCTTTTGCCTGCCTCTTTTTCTTGCCATGCCTTTGGAGAGTTGGCGTGAAACTTGAGAGGTTTGGAATATTTGCCCTCAATGGCATTAAGTGGCCAGGAATATGGATAAAAAGAACCAGGGAGCACAAAACCCAGTGTTATTAAATCCAATCTATGTATATTTTACTTTTACTTAAGAAGAGGGTCAAAGCAGACCCCAAGAAAAGGCTTCTAGCTGAAGAACTGTTTCCTAAAACTGGAAGATCAAATATCTCTGTGATTGGAGATGAACAGCAGCATGCTCTGCTCAGCCTTATCGCAGGGGGAATGTTTTGACAACATTTTGGAGAAATATCCATAGTAGTTGAAACACATATTCTAGTCTTTTAAAAAGGGATAAAATAGGTTAGTAGATGTTTTCTTTTATGAATACATTAGCATGGGATACAAAGATATGACTAAAACTGAAGTGTAATTTTACCAAGTCACAAGTCCATGTGCTGACTTTGAAATGTTTCAGAAGCCAAGTCATTCTCTTATTTATTAGGTACTAGAAAATGACTGAACTGAAATGCTGATTGTATATGACTCCAATTTCCATCTTGGCCTTTTCACAAATGTGGGCAAATTATTTAATCTTGGGAGTTTTACTTTATCTTTTGTGGTATGTGTTTACTTTTCCATAAACTTGAAAGATAGGTGAAAGAAGATTAATGGTCTGTGATGAATTTTTGAATGAATTCTGAATCTGTGCCTTCCTTGCAATTTTATGCCATCCACTTTCATCCATGGTTTGCAACCTAGTGATGTATAATTTCTTTGTCAATGTTCCTAAATGTGGCACTGGTTAAATACATAAAGTTATGGCCATGGAGGATTTGTTTGTAACCCAGCCAAATTGGAAAATATAGTTTACTCCTAATTAGGCTTTTCTACCACAACTTATATTGCTATTTTCTTTGGTGGGAAAGAGATATATACATAAGAAAAGAACAGGCCTTAAGCATAGAAAGACTCAATGACACTCAGCATTAGTGGTCCATTGCAGCATTGAGACATTCTGAATCCATTATGACTCATACTAAACCATAATTATCTATAAGCAATAGTTGAGATGAAACACTTAAAGCCTACAATTTTATCATATTTTTAGAACATCTAGCAGATCCCCATAAAAGTAGTTTTGAATTCCAGGTTCAATGCAGTACAGAGTAGTCTTTTGTAGTATCCCTAAGGTCAAGGTTTGGCTGTCTCCAGTCACAAGAAGCATTAGGAAGCTCCATCAAGCTTCTCAACAGAGAGGAGAAGCCTGGAGTCAGAGAAACATGGTCCTTGCGTCATCTTCCCTGTTGGTCTGCGTTTGCTTCTTCTTGTTTGGGCCCCTTTACCACAGCTACCTCTGCTCCTCCCCTGAGCATTAGCTTCCCAATCTGCTACTCCAGTCTTGCTCCTGCTCTGCACTTGTGTTTCTCAATACTTTCTTATTGTACTTTCCAGAATGTTCATTCTAAACTGCAGCAGTATATTATTAGACAACACAAGTGCATTTCTCATGTATCAGAGAATACATGTGGTCACACTGTTATTGTTTTCTGTCTTGCTAATGTTCCCCAACAAACCCTCTGTTCTAGGCATCTTGGGTCACTTTGCTTTGATGAGGCAGAATGTCAATCTTTGTGTGCCTGTTGCTAGCATGTGGTGTCGCAGCTGCCTGAATTACCCTTCCTGATCTTTCCTTTTCTTTCTCATGAATGTGTCAGTAATTTACAATCACTATATATGATGATTCTATGGAATTACCAAAGTTTAATCATCAAGACTTCCTCATCTTATTTTGCAAACTATTTATTGCTGTATTTTATTAAAATATGATTAAATGTTAAATAATTTACATTAAATTTGTCCAACTTTGTACTGCATACTTGATTCACTGGAAAACATTCTATCATAAATTCGAAAATAACATGCAGAAAATTTATTGGAGGGTGCTCTTAAATGCAAAATGGGGAGAGAGGAGTATTTTGTAGAGAAAGAAAAGAGATGAATTGTGACACAATATCAACCAAGCTTTTATTTAACTCTCGGGTTTTATTGCACTTTTATGAATACTCAGAAATGACTCAAATTGAGAACAGGGGGCTAAACCACATAGACCTGCTGTGGGATGTTCTGTATGTTAAGTGTGTTCCTCTGATTGGTTAATAAATAAAGCACTGATTGGCCAGTAGCCAGGCAGGAAGTATAGGTGGGACAAGCAAAAAAGAGAATTCTGGGAAGTGGAAGGCTAAGGCAGAGAGACACTGCCAGCCACCGCCATGAGAAGCAACATGTTAAGATACTGGTAAGCCATGAGCCACGTGGTAACTTGTAGACTAATAGATATGGGTTAATTTAAGATATAAGAACTAGATAACAAAAAGCCTACTGCGGCCACACAGTTTGTAACTAATATAATTCTCTTTGTGTTTACTTGGTTGGGTTTGAGCAGCTGCGGGACTGGTGGGTGAGAGTGATTTGTCCTGACCGTGGGCCAGGCAGGACTGGAAAAAACTCTAGCTACATAGACCAACCATTGGATGGCAAATGTTCTACAAAAGAGATATAATCCTGGGTAAGATAGTAGCTTATTAAAGGGGCAACTTGTAGAAGGGTCTCAGCTCTCAACTCCCAGTGCTCAGTGCTTAATGACACCAGAGGAATGACTGCCTCCATTAGGAAATGCAAATCTTGGTGCTGTAACACACCACGCTCTCCTCTGTGGTTTTAACGATCTTTTCATTAGTGGCCATTTTGATGAGTTGTCTACATGGGCTTCTACCTCTGATGAGTGTAGTAGTTTGGCTGGCAGGACCAGCTGGTCTCTAAAATTTTTTCTGTTCTTTCAACAGTGAAATTCTGTGTTTTTATAAACATACTCTTCACCTCCTCTCTGCTGTAGTCACGGGCTTTATCTTACTTTTACAAGCAGCAGTATCATAGAAATAATTGGAAAAGGTAATCATTTAGAGCTACACTGAAACAGTTAGCTCACAAATAAGTACAATTAAGCTATTGCATTTATTTATGGGGCTGCAGTTAAGATAATTACAGAGAAAAAAGAATATTGTGTTTAGACAGAAACAGTAGGATGAAGAGCTTGGGCTTGTATAGCAAATTAAGCCACAAGAATAAGCTTTCTTTATAGAAAAATATTACTGATCAACATATATTTTTACTTAACTGCAGCCATTAAAGCAGTTTCCAGTGCTACTGACTCCCTCTACCTCTTTATATCCATCACTATCTTGTTCTCCCTACAACACTTTTAATAAACAGACTACTCAATGATGACTTTAAGAAAACATCATATAGAAGCCAAAGAGAACTACAAACTGAAAGAAATCATTCCAAAGTGACTAAAATTACGAGCTTTGTAGTATAATTTATTCTAAATAGTACATTTGTGGCATTGGGAATTTTTCACATGAAGGGTCAGATTGGTAGCCAGAGAGACACAAAGAGGCAAAAATTCTCAAATGAATGCTCCCCTCTTTCATAAAGTAAAGAAATAAGATTAAGGGTAAATTTCATGTCACAGGAGCTGGGTTCTTTAAAATGATTTATTTTATGTATTTTCACCGGGCATTATTTGTTCTACTTATCCTTTCTGTTTCAAAGGAAATTTTGTGATGCCAGAGCTGAGCTTGGATAGAAAATCATAATAGTTCTCCTTGGATTAAAGCATGATGGTGCCCATCAAACTGTGATTTCAAATGTAAGTCATTATCTCATTTCTGACACTATGGCTTTCCACCACAACACAATTCTGTATGCATGTGTATTTATACACTAGAAAATTTAAATATTTCTGTGTAAATATGATGGCATACCTACATTGTCTTATAACGTCTTTCAACAGAATGCTGTGTATCAAAAATATCTATAAGTCAAATACTAGAAGTACTTGACACAAAATGGAAACTATGCCTTCAACAATAGACTAAAAACTAGGAACATTTTTGACCTGAAACCCAGCAGAGTATCTTAATTTATTCCTGTCACCTGACTGCCTGAAATTCAATTTGTCCATGATGATGGTCCATAGATGTCAATCTCCCTTTGCTAGGCTCTTCCCCATTGTAGTTCTGATAACTCTTTCCATCTTCCTTCTTACATTCGCATGTCAGAGAGTTCACCTTAGTCTTTTTGTTTTTTTCCGTCATCTGCCTAAGTCTTACAGCACAAAGTAGGGTTACCTGTTAATGAAGCGGGGTGTCACTATAAAAAGAGTGCACAGAACCAAATTGAGACTATTCAAATGCCACCATTTTAGTTTCTGTGACACTTAATTTTGCCTGTCATTATATTTTCCAGTTTTACACTAATTAGGTATCCAAGAGAAAGGTCAGTCAAAATATTCACTAGAGAGGATGGTGTGAGATGTTATCTCACAGCTTAGATGTGTTAGGATAAATGCAGAATTAGGTTAGCAAGAAGGTGCCTACGCTAATGATACCTGAGAGCAGATATGTGGGTCAGAGATTTCCAGTTACAATCATGCTCTTCATTCATTTTATTTCCTCTAGAACTTTCTTGAACTGGTTAGGTTAGATATGGAGATTCACAGAAAGTTCACACATATTTTAAATATTTTGGTTGTATTTGAATCCACTTTTCCTATTTATTTTTTGTCTTATCTGAATGTACTTTTTATTTGGCTTTAATATATCTTATTTTTCTCTTCATTCATCCTGAAATTAGTTTCATTTCTTTTGATCTTAGACCTTCTTTATTGTTAGTCTATCAGAGATGAGGATAATGAGACTCCAAAGAGTTAAAGGGTATGTGATGTTACACTTGAAACAATGAACAAAGTTACCAGATTGCCCTTTTA
>CABHPH010159658.1:0-23822 GCA_902168325.1 Peromyscus nudipes
TTCCTTCCTTCCTTCCTTCCTTCCTTCCTTCTTTCCTTCTTTCCTTCTTTCCTTCCTCCCTCCCTCCTTTCCTTCCTCCCTTCTTCCCTTCCTCCTTCCTTTCTTTCTATTATTCTGTTGCCCAAATGTTATTATATATATATCACTAGTATATGGTGTTCTCTTCCCTAGGTATCTTGTTTACTGTTTCAACCTCATAATTCTGCAGCCTTGTTAGTAGATTATTTGAAGATACTTCAACACCACTTCCTGTGGACATTGTTTGTAATCTCTTATTTTTGGATGCATGGCTATAGATTTCAACAGTGTACACACTTCATATGGATAGTTCAAGAAAGGTATATTCAGATAGACAGTGTGGAGGAACGGAATTCGGTGGCTGGGAATCTACTGTGTGAGAAATATAGTCAGGGATCCAGGGATTATAGTGAAAGGTATCTAATAAAATTTATGCTGAAGGCAAAATGTGTCTACACTTAAGGAGGGTAGAGGATATATGATTTGATCACACATCATGGATGAAAGATTATGAATAAATTACTCCCCTCAGAAAACATTTTCACAAAAACTGCTTTTTGCTGATATTGAGCTCTTGATGTACATATACAGGGATGGGACCAAGTTGAATTGAGAGGAACTCAAGTTTGGTCTTGAAAAAATAATTTCCACCCAAAAGAAAATATAGTTTAAATTAATTTCAAAGGAATTCTTTAGCCTTCAATGAATTAAGGGTCTTGACCAAAATATGTCCTCAGATAGTTGCAAAGGAGGAATTCTATTAAATATTTCAGTTGTAGGACACATAAAATTTGAGGTAGTGTTTTCCACACTATTCTGTACACTAGATTCACTTGATAAGATTATTACAATGGCAGAAACTGAGGCACTGTAAGTGACTTACTAATTTTAAAACTAAAAATAAATGAAGGTGTATCATTGACAGGAGCATGGATATGTCAAAGACCACAATTTACCAGACCTATTGGAATGGCAAGTCCTGGCCCAGGTCAGGCTTAGACAAATGGCAACATCTTCACTTGGTCCAAGTACAGACATCAACAATATATACAGAAACTATCTACATAGTTTCTTCCCAGGGAATGAGTGCCACTGAGATTGCTCTCCTTCAGAGCTCTTCTACTGAAATTAGCTAGATTGCCATCTTTCTCTCATTTGTGTATACGTAATTAGCACACTGAATTTCAAGGCATGCCGCTGGAGTGCACTGCCCTCTCAGTCCCAACTTTTCTGAATGTGTGTCTGTAACGTATTTTTAAACACTAACTTCCCTGTTAGACAAATCCCTAAACTGTGGGAAGCACTTACAGTAAAGCTGAATGTTAATCAGAATCTGGGTGATTTATAGGTACATTACACTTTGAAAATCATTGCCTCTAGAGTTATTCATGTCCAAAAATATCAAATACAGAGAATTTGTTCATATGCCATGGTTTTTCACAAATGGATGAACAAAATTACATCTGTAGGTTATTGAGCTTATCCATGGAATTTTCCTACAGAATATTGGACTTCTAAATATTTTAAGCTTCATGATCATTAAATTACATGAAATAGAAGAAAAATGTTTACTATAATAATAAAACACAGATTACAATATACAATACGTCTGATCACTATATTCAACATGCATAATTTCAGGGTACTGTGATATAATCAGATGTAGTTATAAATACATTTTAATATTAACATGAATGTTCGCTAAAGTATGAAGAAAGTAGCATTCAGAATCTCCTTTTATACTTAGAAATGGGACATTATTTGGGGTAAATCTTCTAAGGGGCAGGAATCAACAACAATGAAACCAAAATCTAAAAGGAAAATGATAAAAGAAAATTACGTGGACTTATATCAAAATATTCTGCTTACAAAATACAAAACAATTCAAGATGAAAGGTAAGTCCTATATAATAGGGAAAATGTAGTACTTAGAGCCCATATTTCTATAAAAGAATAAAAACAAAATATGTGTAAACTCCTTTAATGAAGCAACTTAAAAGTGGTGGAGGGGGGCATCTCAGGCCTTAGAGAAGGTCTCCATAGTTAAAAATACTTACTGCTCTTGTGGAAGACGTGGCTTCAGTTTCCAAAACCCACACAGCAACTCACAACAATTGATAACTCCAGTTTCGTGGGCTGTGACACCCTTTTCTGGAATCCTGGGCTCTTTCATTCATACAGTATAAATTAACTCAGTGCACACAATCATAATATACATAAAAATAAATAGATACTTGAAAATAGCCTAATTGAAAAACATTGACTGGAGTTAAATGATGTTTCTGTAGAGATTACACACAGATAGCTACTGGACATATGAAAAAGGATGCAGCATCACTCCTTATCAAGAGAATATGACTTGAAACTACTATAAGGTATCATCTCTTTCCTGTACGTGGGCCTGTTGTGAAACCAAGTAAAGCTAACAAGTTTTGACAAGAGAGTAGTGGAAAGGAACTCTTGCAAACTATTTGTGAGATTGGAAATCTTAGACATTATGAAAGAAAGCAAGGGGTTTCCATAAAATTAAAAATAAAATAGTTGCAATTTTATGCAACAATCCCATAAATAACTATATATCCTAAGTAAATGAAATTATTTTCATGTTCATTCTTTTATAATTCTGGCCTAAGTGTCCTTAGCAGATGAATGGGTAAGAAAATTAAAACATGCTAGTGGATGTATATCAAGAATAAAATGAATGAAATTCTGTCATGTTGACAATATGAGTGGAAATAGAACTCACTATATTAAATGAAAGAAGACTGACACTGTAGCAGAGCTCCAAATGATTTAATTATTTTTGTATCATAGAGGGGGGGATTACAACATTGGTTAGAAGATACTTTGTGAGAGTGGTAGTTAAAAAATGGAAAAGATAATCAATGGGTATTACATTATAGGTAAGAATATAGCATTCTAGTAGGTAACAAACAGCACATAGTGAATAATTCTGATAATATATCATATGCATCAATGTTGTGTATTACTTTAAGATGTGTTACATTTATTTCTGCTGTGGAAGATGTATTGCATTCTTTTATTTTGTATTTGTTTAACTCTGTGAAGTTGAGTTACTTTGCCCTCTAAAACACATGATTGGTTTAATAAAGAACTGAACAGCCAATAGTTAGGAAGGAGAAAGGATAGGCAGATCTAGCCGTCAGAGAGAATAAATAGGTGATATCTGGGGAGAGAAAAAAATTGAGGAGCAAGAAAAGAGGGAGACAGCCACCCAGCCACATTTATATCAAAAAGCCAGAAAGAAGGATCTGAATATTTTCAAAAATGGAAAGGAAAGGATAAATATTTGGAGAAATCAATATGCTAAAGTAGATTTAACTATTTACTGAATATATACATTTCAGTATATATAAATATATAAATATTTACTGAGTATATACATATATCATGATATAAAATGTTTGGGTTGTAATGTAAAATAAGTTTAAAGCCCATCATGACAAAAGAAGGCTAAGCAGCAATTAGCATTTCCTTTTATTGAATGATATCATGATCGTTACATTAAAAATTAGTGTCATAAAGTCATACGATATTTAGTTTAGCATGTCATACAACAAACTTTACTTGTATGAGATATGAAGAAACTAAAGGAGATACAATTATCCCTTCATAACTATAATTTCATAACCACAAATTTGAAATATTGAGTTTTATATTGCCTTAGCTATATAATATGCTAGTTAATGAATGTATGTGTACAGCAAAAAAAAAATGTTTAGAACTGGATGAGAGAAAACATGAAAAACATGAATGATACTGCTACACAAATAAGAGTCCTGGTACTCAGCGAGTCAGAGTTACTTGAGCTTCAAATCAAACAGTAGATGGAGTGTAGGAAAACCAACTTATAGACGATCATGTCATGCTTCAAGAACAAACCCAGCGACCATTTCCATTTCAGATAGAAGTCCTACATTGCTTGACTTTAGGCTGGATTTTAGCACAATGTCGCTCAGCTATCTCCTTACCCTCAGACATAAACTTGTGGAATTTCTTGAGTGGCTTTGTAGGGCTGCTAATTTGATGACAATCTCTGCACTGGGTTTTGGAAGCAGATGTCCTGACACAGGTTTTGTTCCCTTGCGGCCCTTCGCTCTCCTGGATCTACAACCATCCCGTTTCTGTTCCTAATTTAGCTCCACTGTTTATATATTGTGGAATATGCTAATTTGGGTGACCAGGGATAAAACTCATGGCTTTCCTTTTGCCAACATTTGTCAAAATATCACTCAGTTGAAATAGAAGAAACATTAATGAACATAGTGTGGGCAGATGTAGCTGTATTTTCCTGGTTCCCCAGGGCTTCCATGGCTCCGTAGCCGCTCAGACCCAAATAAACACATGAAGCTTATATTAAATAAAACTTCTCAGCCCAGCTCAGGCCAACCACTGACTGATTCCTATACTTTAATTCAGCCCATTTCTGTTAATCTATACATCGCCACGTACTCTATGGCTTTACCTGTGTGCCATTACATGCTGCTGCCTGGATGGCAGGCTGGTGTCTGGTGACTCAGCCTTCCTCTTCCCAGAATTCTCCTTGTCAGCTTATTCCATCTATATTTCCTGTGTGGCTACTGGCCAATCAGCGTTTTATTAAAGCAGTGTAGAAAAGCATTGTCCCACAGTGGGCAGAAGTGAATGTTCAGCCATTTATTAGCTGTGTGACACTAGGTAAAATTTCTGGAGTGTCAAAAATATGCTTCAATCCTTTAAATCTAGGGTAACTCACACCTGCTATGTATTTTAATACATAATTGAAAATTAGGTAAAATTAAACAGAAGAAAATAGAGATATTAACTTTTTTAATTGATAGTAAAATATTGGAAAGAGTTTTGAGTAATCAATTGCCTTAACTAGAACACAATGATAAAGTAATAGAAGTAATGATAGAATGTTTTTTCCCACTATAAATCACAAAGTGCTGTTAGGAAACATTGTTCTTGTGATTGTTAATCAAGAGCAGTTGCAGGACCTGTAATAAATTTTTTTATATCTATTAAAGTCAAGTTTTCATCCCCTATAAAAAGAGTGGAGGAAGCACTTGCTTCACCAATTATTTCCCAAAGATTTAAGCAATAATATATGTGAATCTCATACCCCAAGCCTTTCAGTCTAGACACACACACACACACACACACACACACACACACACACACACACATATATACATTATACATATATAATGTTAGCATAATGAAAAGATGATGGGAAAGTGATTTTGAATCCTCAACACCATTTCAGTAAGCAAGACAAAAATTAGGCAAGCGATTTTTAAATTAATTCAATTTTACAAATGGAACAAATGAATTCTATGGACACTAAAATCAGTCTTTCAACTAAGCAAACATTTCTGTTGTTGTATATTCTAAGTAAATAGGTCCTCTTTTAAGTTGAGTTACATATCCAAACGAAAAATGTTGATAAAAATCTTGCACACAGTAAAAATGGCAAACAACGGTGGGGAGGAGAGAGAACATAAATAACTTTTTATAATATATGTGCTTGTTGATTCACATATATGCTCAAAGGTAGAATTTAGAAAAATAATTACATCAACTAATGTATGAGGTACTGCTATAAATTCAAATTCATCATTGACTTTTCTTTCAACTATGTCTGGAACATGGAATGGCAAAAAGTAAAAGCTAGGATAATTTGAAGCACTAAACTTGAACTAAGTCTAGCAAATGGCAAGAATGATTTATGGCTAAAATAATGTTAATATGAATAAATGAACTGGTTGCTTTAATAACTTAAGGTTCATTTTCACTGACTACATGAGAGATGCTCAAGCCAGAATGTGTGACTAATAAAATGCCCATGGAGGGTTGCTGTAAAGTCTTTGCGAGATTATGTATATAAACCAAAAAGGTTGCATGAAATTAATATTTCAGGACAACTAAGTAGTTTTCAAAAAGGTGTGCTTTTAAAATTGAAAATAGCATTCTAAAAAACAGAATTATTCATAGATAAGTCATTTTTATTGATACATTTATCATTTAATGCTAACGTTGGTAATGCTAAATGAAAGCATATTATTATTTTTTATGCTTATTAAGCACAGGATAATGTGAATGAAACTTTAAGCATGAATGAAATGCAATTATAAAAGTAGAATTTATTTTATAAGATTAATTATAAATGGAATTCAACTAAATAACTAAGTAATTGCTGCCCAACTAATATCCTTGCAAACATTGTTGCAGTGAATATATTGTTTCTCTTAAAAAATAGTGGATATTAGTTATGCTATTATTGAGAAAATTTGTTGTTAGTGAATGTTTATTATAAGTGTATTCCACTTATGAATAAAAGCAGTAAGAATGCCTTTAATAAGTGAAGTAATAATTTAAATAAATATGCTAAATATTTTTGTGAATTCTTTATCCTGAAGAATGGAGGAATGCTACCAGAGAAATTTTATTTGAAAATAGATTCAAACATATGGAAACATGTTTATCTTTAATTTTTGTTTTTAATTTGATTGAAAATTTACTCAATATAGAAAAGTGGCATAATGTATTGAAATGAAATTGAAATTAATTCCTAAAATTAAAAAATAAGATTCAGATAGAAAAATTTACCAACTATCATTCTAAGCTATAAAACTGGTCTAATCTCACTCTTTGATCAGGTAAAAGGATATTGACTGTTTTTTGTAATAAATCTGCATTCAATCATAACCTATAACAAGTTACAGCAGAAATCATACATTAAGTTGTAAGAAGTCACAGATTCTCTTTCCACAGATGTGAAAATGCATCTCTCTTAGCTTCAATATGTTGATATGCATAAAAATAAGACAAAGAGAAATACTATTAGAGAAGGATTTCGACCTGTTTCCAAGTTCTGAAACTGAACCCTACTAGTAATATTCTCACTTTTCAGTGACATTTCAAGGAAAATTATCCCCTGTGATAGCCTGATACAGAAAAATGTTTAAAAAGCATGAGCCATTATAAATGAGTTTATCAGAATGCTTTCTAAAGATGTGAATAAAAATTGAAAAATCAAGAATTTTCCACAGGAGTCTAGTGAGTCATCTACTGTTTCTTTAGTCTCTAACAGGCATGCAAGAAAGTTTGTGTAATATGTCAGCTCATCATCTACTTATATGCAATGTGATATAAATAAAGAGAAATATCCTATTTAAAATTTAGCACATAGAATTAGACTAATTTGTTCTTAATGGCGATATTTGAGGATCCTGGGAGATGACTGAAAGTTTAAAAATTTAAAGTTTATGAGGATGCTAACACTTTTTTAATACTTATTTTATTCATGCTATAAAATACCAGAAATAAGCAACTAAAAGGATTTACTTTGGCTTGCAGTTTCAGGGTCTATTATATCACCCGGGGAAAAACATGGCAGAAGGATTTTGAGAGTTGTTAACATCACATCTACAACCAGAATAGGCAAACCAATGAATGATAGTATTCAGAGCTGTTTTTCCTTTTTATACAGTCTACTAGATTGGATGAGCCAGTTCAACTTAATTATCCTAATCAAGATATTCTATACCAGATATATCCAGAGGCAAATAAAATGAAATGATCTACTAGTAGAATCTTGTATCCTAAGTGCTTATACACCCTGCCAAGTAGAAAATCATTTTATCTACTTGTCATTCATATATACACTTTAAGCCACACCTACCATTTCTTGTTCCCATTGTCTCATGGGCCTCTCATAAAGCAAAATGTTTTCAAAATTCCCTATATTCTTTACAACTTCAACATTGTTTGAAAGTGCACATCTCATGTGAGATGCTGGACCATTTTTAACTTTTTATTCCTATAAAATCAAACAAATTCCTTACTTCGAGTAGAATAATCACTCCTATTCTAAAGGGATCAATGGTGCTATATCAAGGAAAAGTTAGACCAAAACAAAGCCGAAGCCGAACAGCTAAAGCACAAAATCCAGCAGCTCCATATCCAGCATCTGGACACATGTTGGCATTATCTGGACTCTAAATGTTTTAGGCAGTCCACCCCAGAAGTTCTGTCAGCTGCAACAGACATAGCCTACCTTTGGACTGGATCAATTCCAAGATGGTAGTTTTCTTTTTCAGATGTTCACCGTCTTGGCATCTTCAATTTCTGTGTTCTCTATTAGAAATTAGGCTACATGGTTACAGCTCTAAGGCAATGAGTTTGAGATCCCTTACAGAAGCTCCTACATGTGTCATGTTGCCTGACCTCATTGTCATTCTGAAAATGTGAAACAAGAACATGTGGCACTCTCAATATTGCATCTTTCATGATTTCAGAAGCAGATCCAATGTGTCTATATCTATCAATCTCTGATCCTACATCAAGAAAGATCCAGGTCCCCTTCAACCAGTCACATTAGCTTCTGTATGCTGACACTGAAGCAGCTATACCCCTTCACTATTGTTTTCAAGAAGCATAGGGCCCTTTTCAGCATTAACAGGTTAGGCTTCATTCTTTAAAATAAATCTGCATTTTCACAAGAAGGAGCCTTGTTGGATGTGGTCTTGCATTCAGCACATCCTTCAATTCTACCAATGCACCAGGTTTCCATGAAGTGGTATTGGTCTCTACCAGTTATAGGTGGTTTCTTACCTACTTTTTCCTTGTTCAAACCATTCAACTCACTCACACACAACTTTCCTCACCAAACTTCATGTTTTTCTTATTTTTATAATTTCGCTTTTGTTCCTTTTCATTGTAGACTGGAGTGAGAGCACTGAGCAATATCCATGTCACATACACAATGAATGCTCTCTTGAAATCAATCCATTTCTCCTGTGATAATCCTCATTTGGGTTCTCAAGATATGGACAAAATACAGTCAGAATCTTTGCCAGATTGTAGAAAATACGGCCTGAAGTCCAGTTTGCAATAGATTTTCTTGTTCCACTCTGAAATCTAATGAACCAGTCATCTACTATCCACATTTCTCTCCCCGTTCTCATCTTCCAAAATACCAACAGATTGAACCATTAATCCCTGGTTTCAGCATTCAATGATTTCCTCACCCATAGTCCTAAACTATTTCATAGTCTTTCCACAAGACAGGTCCAAAACACTAAGGATCACATAGTCATGTTTTTCACATCAATGCACCCAACAACTCTATTCTTATTGCTGTGACAAAAATAACCTGGTAACGGCAATTTAAGAAGAAAACAATGTATTTTTGCTCAGAGTATAGTCCATCATTGAGGAAATCCTGGAAACAGTAACTTGAAGTAGCTGCTTAAGTTGCATCCACAGAGTAATAAATTTTGCACTCTATTTATTTTTCCTTTGTTCCTGTCTACAAGTTAACGTGGATTGTCCTATTCCCAACTAACTGTTTCTAGGTAAGCTGATAGTCCTAGTCACAGGCTTGATTCCTGTTCAATTCTAGATTATGATCTGCCAAAAATTGATATTATCCATGATATAATCAAAGCCTTTGTCCTTTTTCAGTATACATGATTATACAAAGAATGTTGGTAAGCTTAAAGGTTAGAAATATATGATTCCCTGTATTGGTTATTAAAGTTATCCTGAAAAATACTACTAGTACATTAATTGGATGTTGTCTTACGTGATTAAAATATTTAGAATAGCACAGTTAAGTTTAAACTTAGACTTAAAGTACTTTAAAAAAATTGGTAGCACATGCCTTTAATGCCAGCACTCAGGAGGCAGAAGCAGGTGGATCTTTGTGAGTTTGAGGCCAGCCTGGTCTACAGAGCAAGATCCAGGAAAGGCGCAAAGCTACACAGAGAAACCCTGTCTCAAAAAACCAAAAAAAAAAAAGACAAAAAAACCCAAAAAACAAAAAAACCCAAAAATTTCAAACAACGTTTCTGCACTATCATACAGGCAATTTTCCTCCTAATTAATAAAAATCATACTTTTCTGAAAAAAAATTTGTCCACAGGTGGCTGATAATTACAAATATGAAAGTCAGCTAAATTTGAAAATTGGAATATTTAGTTAACAGGTTTTCAGTTTCTTAATCCTTTTTATCTGAAACTGCAGATTAAGCCAAACTATTTCTCCAGATTAACTCAAAATTCAGAAAGCATTGTTTGATTATAAACATTTGCTAAATTTTGAATATATCAGTACAAATTTCTCTAGATAGAACTGGTCTAACTCTCTATGAGTAATCACCCAATGAATTGGTAGAAAATTAATCAAAATATTTTTGAAATTGAATGGGTAGGTTGGAATTATCCTAGCTTTTAGTATCATGGCTTAATAAGGAGAGAAAACCAAAGCAAAGGATGATGAATTGACTAGCCTCTAGATGCACTCACAAATTAGTTGTAAATAAAGCAAGAAATGGCTATATAAGCTTCTGGAAAACTCAATACAAATTTTGTTTGAATGATCGTTAGCCAAAATTAGAATTTTGCCAAAGCAAACCAAAAGCAAAGCGCTCATTCCAGGGAAAGAGACCACCAGGTAAAAACACAAAGTTGAGCATATCCTAGCACTGTGTTAGTGCTTAGTAAATACGTTTTTCATTGAGTTGAAGTAAATTGCTCTTACCTTGATAGACTGGGCTCACAGGAAGTTATTGAGAATGGAAACAAAGACAGATGTTTTGGCAAAGCATAACCATAAAATAATATTACTTTTTTGTCAATGTTTTAGATTTACTGACCGGGTACTTGAAAGTGGGACATAGGAATTTTTAGACTTTGACAATGCATAGCATTGTATATGTATGTTCTTGTAGCTCAAGGACAAAGGTTTCAAATCTGAATAACATGGCAAAACAGTGAAGCTTCGTATCGTGAGTATTGTTTTGTTGTACTTCTTCATTTCTCTGTGGCATGGTGCAGGTATTTTTCATCCTGGATACTTTCTGTGATTCTATTTTTTTAGTTCACCGATTTTTCCCTGTGTTACTCCAGTTCTGCTGTTGAGCCTTGTCATGAGCCTTTTCTTAGCAGATATTAACAAACATCTGTTCATTCAGATAGGACAATGGTGTCATACCAAAGAAACAATTCAATCCACGTCTAGCTTAATGAACCAATAATGTATTTCTGTACTTTACATTAACACGGATATTTGCATGTCATTTTTGTCACCCAGTAAGTTTAATTTCTGTTTGTTTCCTACATATGTATAGATAAAGAGCAATTTACCATAGTATGGATAACGTCAGTAACTATAAATCTGAAGAAAATATCTTCCCTCCACCCATAAACATTGATTACCTATAGTTCCTCTGGAAGGGGTGGGACTTCAGAAGCTTCTCCCTTAGGAATGATGGAATGCTGAATGCCCTACTCTAGCACAGGTCTTATACAAATACATACAGCTATTGCCACTTAATGAGTACAATGTATACACGAAGCCCAGATGATTGCAATTAGCTCCACTCCCCCTCATTCAATGGTGCTTTCATTAGTTGTTACCCCTTCCACAGAAGTCCTTGGGATTCAAAGGAGTTACACAGTAGGACCAGTAAGTGCTCAGCATTCAATAATCACTCATTCTTGGCAAGTTGAGCAGTGAAGAGTTTCTGTACCAGTCCTTGTGCAGAAGATTCTCTGACTAATTCTGAGAGCAGCACCAATCTTCGGTCAAAATAACATACATATTTAGAAGGCCATTTGGCAGAAATAACTTATTATTAATTATTGAATTACTTTTTCCAATTTATTAGAATGCTCTAAGTCTTATGATCTTCCAAGATACTGAAATTGGGGCCAGATTTATAGTACCAGGAATGAATTCCCTCCTACAAAGTAGGTCTTTAATCCAACCGGAAGTGGAATTGGCTAATGGAATAACAGTAACACCACTGTGGCACCAGTAGGCAAATCTTGCCAACCAGGTCATTAGTGTTACACTGTTAATGACAGTTCTTCTAGAAAAGACTGCATTTCATTTTCCAACACTGTACAATTTTGTCCTTAAGCAAAAGGCTTCTAGCTCAGCACCTGATTGAGTTTTCTAGGCACTGCAATCAAAATGTGGATTATCTTCATCAAAGGGTGTTTACCATTATGTTCTAGTAGTCAGTAATGATAAATTTAATTTGTCTATTTTGTCTGGGGTGAATTTAGACCTTTCAGAGTAAATGCTTGTGGTGGGCTGAATGAAAATTGTCCCCATAATCCAACAGGAGTGACACTATTAGGAGGTGTGGCTTGTGGGAGTAAACATTGTCTTGTTGGAGGAAGTATGTTGGAGGGTGAGATTGAAGTTCAGAAGCTTAAACAAGGTCCAGTGGTTCATAGTTCCTTCCTGATGCCTGTAGATCCAGATGTAAGACTCTCATCTCTTTCTCCAGCACCGTGTCTGCCTGTACATCACCATGCTTCCCTCCATAATGATAATGGACTGAATTGTTGTGTGATATTTTGATCATATTCTGACAATAAAGCTTGCTTGGAGTCAGAGGGTAGAGCTAGCCACTAGCTGACCAAAATTACCATTAGAGTTTTTAGAGGACTAAGGACAGATAGGGGACAGGAAGTAGTTAGGTGGGGCTAAGAGAGAATATCAGCCCTTTTGGATGAAGGAACAGAAGAGATAGGAGGTCACTGGTAGCTGCTCCCTACTTCTCTGATCTTTCGAGTTCTTACCCTGATATCTGACTTCTGATTTTTTATTAATAAAAAAATTAGATAAAAGCATCACTGAACTGCTGAATTATAATTCAGCCCTATTTAAATGTTATCCTTTGTAAGAGCTGCTACGGTCATAGTGTCTTTTCTCAGCAATAAAAACCCTAAGACAGAAGTTGGTACCATGGACTGGGGTATTTCTTATAATAGGACTGACCATGCTTTTGTTTGGAGGAATGTAGACTTTGGGACATTGGATTAGAAAAGCAGTTGAATGCTTAAATGGGGATTACTGAACCATACAAGTAGCTCCATGGAAGACTGTAGTGCTGAGGGTCATTTGAACTATAGGGGACTGGCTCAAAATGTTTCAAAGGAAAAGAATATTTGTATGTGGACTAGAGAACATTCTTGTGATATTTTGACTAAGAACAAATGTGGCTGCTTTTTGCCCTTATCCACAAAGTCTGCCTGAGGTTAAATTGAAGTGTTTTGCATTAATTAATGGTATTGACTCTTTCATGGTCACTCCTATGGAGATCTATAATGAAAAGGAGCAAGCTGAACAAGGAAAAACACAAAATGTACAGTTCAAAGAGGAAAAGGGCACCAGGAAGTAGAATGGAGCTAAATCCTGTGTTCAAGGAGAAAAACAAATAAAAGAAAATCATCACGTTAGATGGAATAAAGTGAATGTTGACCTCAGGGCAAGTTCCCACTCAGCTAAACTTCCATCTTGTGAAAAGGAATTAAAGAAAAGCTTAGAGCTAGATGTGGTCTTTTACACCTTTAATCCCAGCATTCTGGAGGCAGAACCTGGCAGATCTCTGAGTTTGAGGCCAGTGTAGTCTACAGAGCAAATCCCAAAACAGCCAAGCTTAGGTAGTAAAGGAAACCTTTGAAAGCAGAAAGCTGGCAAAGATAGAATTGAGAGAAGGGGCCATGTTTCAGCCCCAGCAGCAGCAGAACATGAGAGCTTCAGCCAAATGGTTCTGTCTGTAGGGTCAAGTATAGAAGCCATGGGTTATGGGATTTCCCTCTATGAGTAAAGAAAACCACCAAAGAAAGGGGTATTTTACAGGTGTCCCTGCATGGAGGTCAAGAGAGGCCACTATTGTGAAGCTATAAAAATGAAGCCTGGGCCGGGTGGTGGTGGCGCACACCTTTAATCTCAGAACTTGGGAGACAGAGGCAGGTGGATCTCTGTGAGTTCGAGGCCAGCCTGGTCTACAAAGCAAGTTCCAGAAAAGGTGAAAAGCTACACAGAGAAACCCTGTCTTGAAAAACCAGAAAAAAAAATGAAGCCTGTATTGCCTTAGAGTCCCCAAGATGCTAGAGAGGCTAGAGCTATTAGATACCTGTGGAGGTGAGTCGCTAAGAGGGATTGAAACCATCTCAAATAACTATGTTTCAGTAAACAAAACTGAAAGGAATTGGTGATCAGAAGAACACTTTGACATCAGACATGGAGATACAGAGTTTGGAGTTTGACCAGCTGGTTTTTGATCTTCCTTTGAGTCAGTATTTTCTCATTATGTTCCCTTTTATCCCTTTTCAAAAGGCAATGTATATCCTCTGGCATTTTATGTTGGAAGTTTGTGATCTGCCTTACATTTTTATTTTATAGGGGATTACAATTAAGATTCTCAAAAGAGACTTTGAACCTGGACTTTTAAACAGATTTTGATACTGTCCTAGACTATGAGGAATTTTGAAGTTGGACTAAATGCATTTTGCATTATGATATGGCTATAAGCCTATGGGGCCCAGGGAGTGGAATGTGGTGGTTTGAAGGAAAATGGCTACAATAGGCGAGTAGAGAGTAACACTATTAGGAGGTATGCCCTCATTGGAGTAGATGTGGCCTTGTTGCAGGAAGTATGTCGCTGGGGGTGGGATTGACATTTCAGAAGCTCAAGCAAGGCCCAGTTTTTTAGAATCCCTTCCTGCGGCCTTGGATCTATATTTAGAACTCTCATCTCCAACTCCAGCATCATGTCTGCCCTCCATGCCACCATGCTTTCCTCCATGACAATAGTGGAATGAACCTCTGAACTGTAAGTCAGCCCCAATTAAATGTTTTCCTTTATATGAGTTCCCATGGTCATAGTGTCTCTTCAGAACAATAGAAACTCAAACTAAGACAATGCTCATAGGCAGACACCTCACCCTGGAACAGGGGTTTTCATCTATGACTTCTGGTAGTATCTTTATCTCCTTGTTCAGGTTATTCTGTCCAAACTCTTCAAAATCAAGAACAAAATTTAAATTAGCTTATGAATGAGCAGTTTTCCTTACAACTTTCCCATACATTCTTAGAATTCATTTTTTACAATCATAAATTTTATTTCTTTTTTGAAATTAAGTTTGCAATTATGGTTATAATTGAGCACTGAAAGTTTTTTTAATCACTTTCTATTATTTCTTTGAGATATAATAGATCCACCCCCCAGATCCACCACCCTTTCTATCCATCTCTTTCTGGCTTCTCTTTTGGCTATAGTTATTTGTTTCTTTTTAACCCATAGAGTCTAATTTGGACTTCTTACTTTTTCTTGGATATGTGGCTTTCCAGTACAGTGTGGTTGACTTTTTAGGGAACTTAGAGAAAACTGACAGTTTCCCAGCACTCATCAAGTGTCAGTAATTTCTTGTATAAATGTGGAATTTAAATTAGAGTTAACTATGGAAGGACAGGGTAGAGAAGGAAATACATAGAAGTATAAATAACACTAAAGACTTTTCAAAGAGCTCATGGAAATTTGACTTTTTGTGGGATATTTGTTTACACTGTGCAAAAATGTGTCACTGTGATTGATTTAAAAAATAGCTGAATGGCCAATAGCTAGGGAGGAGAGAATAGGCAGGACTTCCAGGGAGAGAGAGGAACTCTGGGAAGAAGAGACACCAGTGAGACATTGAAGAAGTCAGACATAGGGTACAGAGAAGTAACCCAGCCAGTTGTAGAACGCAGATGAATAAAAACAGGTTAATTTAAGTTATAAGAGCTAGGGAAAACCCTATAGTAAGGACAAGCTTTCATAATTAATAATAAGTCTCTGTTTCATTATTAGTGATCTAGCAGGCCAAAGAAAAGTCTAACTACACTACTATTTTATAAGAATGAACACACACTCACACAAACACACACACACACATACACACACACACACACACACAAATATCACACAGACCCATTGAAACATTTTCATTATGGCTGCTTTTTAAATCTATGCCATATCATTATAATGTTTCTGTTATGCCAGTATTGACATTTATTATGAATTATTTCATTCAGTTTGAGATCTTATAGATCATTGCTATGATTAGAATTATTGATTGAAATGTGGATATTTTCATCTAACATACCAAGACTGTGGATCTTATTTAAACCTTTTGTTTAACTGGCACTCTCTAATTAATAATGTAGCAAGGAAAGACCAGGGCTAGTCACTGATTAGCATTAATCTAACTTCCTCTCCAGGCATTGTGATTCATCCCTTCAATTCTGACACTTTAAAGGCAGAGACAGGTAAGTTTCTGTGAATTCCAAAACAGCCAGAACTATATAGTGAGAACAGGTCTCAAAACATACAAAATAAAACAAAAATGTAACTTCCTCTCTATCTTCCACTGATAACAGGGACTGCGGTTTCTTTTGGTGGTAACAAGTAATAAAAGGTGAGAGTTTTACCTCTTCATGTAGATTTTAATGACACTACATACATGGTGGCTGGCTTTTTACTGTAATTTGGTGAGTATCTTCATTCTATCATGGCCATTTCTAATCCAAGACTTCTCATAAAACAGGCATATGCAGGATCTTAGTCTAGTCTCTGATTGCACCATAGCTTTCAACTATTAGCCTGTTGCAACATTCTGTTGGGACTCTGAGGTGAAATCCAGTTTGCTTAGTCACATTTTGCTAGTGGATACAGGAGAGAAACAGCAGGTTTGATGCTGTTTTATTTTAGCAAGCAAGGAAAGATCATTTTCCAGAGTTTTCTGCCATGATAGATTGTCTGTTTTCTCATCTTTTTTTTTGACAAGAGGCAGACTATTTGGTGGATTTTATTGTGCAAAGCTATCAGTACTTTATGGTAGTTAACTTGTTTAGTGTCAAGCCTGGAATGGCTACAGTGGAAGAATAAAGAAACACGACATGACGCTATTCAATCAGGCATCACTCACTAAACGATTTGCTTTTTGTTTTCACCTTATGTGTTTTATGCTTGTTTTCTAAGTTTGATTTCTGGGGAATTTAGTTGTATTTAAAAACAAAATTTAGTTGTATTTAAAAACAAAGAATAAAGAAAATTGAATCGTGATTGTGTTTCTGTGTCTGTGTTTGCATGATTTCAACATTTGAATTTTGGTTTCTCATTCCTGTGAGATAGCTCCATGGGTAATAGTACCTTCCAGCCAAGACTGATGACCCTGAGTTCATCTTCAGGAACCTACATATTGGAAAGCAGGAATTGAATCTCGAAAGAGCTTTATACACATAGTGATATGTGTGTAAGTGGACACACAAACCCCCCCACACACAACAAGCAAACCCACACACAATAACTGACTCATGCATGTAAATTTGTCTTCTCTGTATACAAATTTTAAAAAAATGTTCAATGTGTAATAAATCAAGAAATATCTTGCTTAATTAGATAATATCAGTCAACATTTCAGGATATATATATATATATATATATAGTGAGATGTTTACTACTTATTTAAATTTATTTATTTAAAAATGATAGAAATGACCGCCTAGTATAATCTTATATGCTTTGTTAGTATTCCAGTGATTAATAGAACAAATCTTACATATTAAAGATTGAATGAAATCAGTAATATTCCCTAATAAATAAACTATCAAATAAAATTGAACACATGCATTAGCTGTTAGTAAGGTGCTTTGTGTCCAATTCAATATCACTTTTTAAAAAAACTATATCTCAGAAAAAATGTAATAGTGATTTACATTTAAAAGTGAATGCAACTGCAATATTTTCAATTGGAAATAGAAAGGTGGATAGGAGAAGCAGTTAAGAGCTTATTTTCTAATTGAGTATTTTCCTAGGTTAAATGTGAGGTCACATTTTGACCATAATGACTATTGTTTGGAGACACTTCACAGTCTATGTGCATTTATTCAATGTAGACATTAGTAGTTGAAATGTTAATTCCAAACTTCCTTCCCAGAAAAAAAAAATGTAACTGATAAATGGCATTCCATGCATTTAAATTGGAGCTATAGCCAGAGATCAATAGCTTGTCCTTGAGCAAAAATCAGAGAATAGTAATAGTCATGAGTATTCAAATTATGGAAAAATTCTGGTTTGTTTATGGAAAGATGATGTTTTTATTCTTTTAATCAATAAATGATTACCTTCTTGTTTCAGTTAATTGTTTTTTTTTTGTTTTGTTTTGTTTTTTGTTTTTCGAGACAGGGTTTCTCTGTGTAGCTTTGCGCCTTTCCTGGAACTCACTTGGTAGCCCAGGCTGGCCTCGAACTCACAGAGATCCGCCTGGCTCTTCAGTTAATTGATAGTAAAAAGAAAAAGCATTTAGTTTGTCATGAAAAAATGACAAGCATTTTCAGAAGAAAGTATTTCCACCTAACATCTGCATTGTTGTTAGCGCTTCAGAAGCATTGAAATAGAAGAGAATTGCCCTCAGCATTGTCTTTATAGCTGTAAGGCCTGAAAATAACAAGTCATGGGCAAGAGTAGTTCTCCCTGACATTGTAATACAAGTTTGGCTTACAGATTTCCCTCTGTCATGTGATAGGAGTCCATGAAATAGCTTCATTCTTGTGTCTCCTGTACAATTGACTGCTACATTTTAATGTATTTTGAGAGAAGGAAAGAAAAAGTTAAACAGTCTGACCTAAATTACCTTTTTTGTTGACAACCATGATGCAGTTGTACAGATGCAATTATATAGTTATATATCGATATATATACATATATAGTTATATAAGTGCATATCAAATAAATTTATATAATCTCTCATAATTATCCTATTATAAAAAATCCAGCATTCTAAGAATTTTACAGAAATTCTTGAGATACATTTTATCGTCAATTAAATGAATCAATCTTAATGTATTTCTAGATATCTAATGGAATGAATTATGTAGAATAAAACAAGTGGAACAAAAAACAAAAAAAGCCTTCCATCTCTGTTGCTGAATTAAAAAATTATTATTTACTTAAATAAAAATTTATAAGTAAATAGTTAATCTTATGATTTGGCATAGTATTCCTCTGTATTCTTTAGGTAATTTAATGAACTCTATCCATTCATTAAAATGATGTTATGAATGTGAGTTTATTATTTTACTTACACTTTTGATTTTTGGTTCTAAAATTCTATATACAAATGTATAACATATTTTAATTAGGATTAATATTTTAGCAATTCTTATATAAGAGAAAAACAAAGTTAATGCTGCAAACATTAGTTGTACGCTATGACTATCACCTCTAAGTACAGATTCAAACCAAAGAGTTGACTAAAGCCATCACTATCATCCTTTTTGAAATCTGTTTGAAGTTCTAAGATATGAAATCGTTTTCTCAAGGTGACATTGCTCATGTGATGCAGTTTCAGATAGTGACCTAGATTCCTTGCTTTGGTTGCTTCCTCATTCTTACGTTCTGAAGTGTGTTAGATCAGGAATGTTATAAAGACTAATTATATTTACATTTATTTCCCACTTATTGCTCTCTATGCGGTGATACTTGTACTATACATGCAATTATTCATAAATGCAACCACTCCAGGCATTAGCAACATTTATTTATAAAGTGCCTTTGAAGCAAATGTGCATCTGTAGGTTTGTGGCACTGCATATATTCCCAAAGTGACTAAGTAGAAGTGGAAGTGTGGAGGGCTGATTCCAGGCTTGCAAGTACAGCATATTGTCTGGCTTTCTTTTCTCTGCTTATCTCCTGTGGGCCCTCAAGAAACAAAGTTTGGGGCTGAAGGATTAGCCTCAGCAGATCCACTTATTTGATTAGTGTCCTGCCTGCTCTGCTTTTCCTCAGGTTCATTGATCAAGATGATTGCATTTGCTGTCCTTTGCCGGGCCAGCCAGGCAGAGGAAAGGGATCATTTGCTGAGAAGTGAGTCCTCAGGGCAGGCCTATGTCTGTGAATGCACAGTTGACTGGCTAGTTTGCTATGGTGTCCAGTAATAAAAATAATAAAATGAGGGAAATGGCCCCTCTGTTAGAAGGAAATACCGCTCTACTCTGATTCGAAGCCAGTAAACTTGGACTTGGACATAGCTGGTGAACTGTGTTTGATGGCAAAATAGTCTCCACAAAGATGAGGCAGATGATCCATGGCTTGAAGGATTTTAAAGTGGTCGGATCATAGCCTGACACAGGAGAAAATAGGACCAAATGCTTTCCCCAAATAGCCAATTGTCAGTGTTTGGCTTGAATTTTTATCATCCCTAACTCAAATTGTTTGCATGTAAATTCTAAAGAGAACAGCAATTCATGTCTCCTGAGAATTTAAAGATAAATCTCAGCCTCAGTGGCAGCTTAGCAGAATCATTTGGAAATATATCTCTCACTGTAATAAATTAGTTCAAAATTTATAATGTGTAAAATGATGATAAAAGCAAGATTTAGGATAAGAGCATTTTGCTTCTCACGTAGAATGTCTTGGGGCTAGGTTCCAAGCACTTACCTCTGGTGGCTTACAACTGCCCAGAACTCCACTCACAGGACATACAATGATCCCTTTGGACCTCTGCCACATGGAGTGATATAGTTAAAAAAATTAACTAGTATTTATTTCACTTGAGAGAAATAACATGATGAAATGTTATATGTTTATTTCCTCAAAGAAATAAAAATATATTTGAAGCTTTGGCTCGCAGGAAAATCAAAGCCTGGAGAAGTAAAAAGTGAGTGTCTTTCCCTTTTAAATTTTTGTGTAAACTTCACAATATAGCAAAATGATTAAGTCACAAATTCATTTTGTTTTTTACAAGTGAAAATTTGTATTTAAATGGGCCAGCTAATTAAATAAGTAAAATTTAAATGAAGAAATACTGTATGATAATAGAAATAATAATTACAAAGCTTTTTTAACCTTTCCTTTCCATATTTTCACAATAAAACATATCAGTTGAAATTATTCTAGAGCCCATTGTATTAGCAAATCCATGTAAAGGATGATTTAAAATGCCCTTAATAAGTCATCCTTCAATCTTCTTTCTCAAGTAAAACACTGCATAAAACCAGCCACGGGTATGATATTTCACCACACAGTTGCTTCCCAAGAGCATCTGCTGTGGAATAATCCTATTGTACACTGTAAAGATTTGTCACTGGAATTGGTTTAATAAAACGCCAATTGGCCAGTAGCCAGGCATGAAGAATAGGCGGGGCAACCAAACTAAGGATGATGGGAAGAGCAACGGCTGAGTCAGGAGTCACCAGTCAGACACAGAGGAAGCAAAATGACAAGGCAGAACTGAGAAAAGGTACCAAGCCACATGGCAAAACATAGATAAGAATTGTGGGTTAATTTAAGTGTAAGAGCTAGTTAGTAATAAGCCTGAGCTACTGGCCAACTATTTAAAATTAATATAAGGCTCTGTGTAGTAATTTGGGAAGCAGCTGCTGGGTATTTATGAGTTGCTGTTGGGACAGAAACTTCCACCTACAAGCATCTATTTCATAACTGACTTTTATATATGCTGCAATTTCAAATGAAATGTTATTTTTGAAGTCTTTGTTGCATCTGAACAAATATCTGTTGAACTACAAATAGACTCTTGTCTGTTGTTTGCAGTAGAACTTTTACTTATTTATATTTTATTTAGAAAATCCACCAAGAAGAAATTATAGAACAAAAATGGTACAGAATTTATTATTTCTTCTCTTCCCTTTTTTCAGATTCAATTTCAGTTTGTTGCATTCAAACTTAATCATACCAGTCAAATTTTAAATATTCAAATAGTTATTTAGTGTGACCATGATGCTTTAAAATTATGAAATATAAATTTAACTATTGCCAATTTTCTGCTATTCCTTTTTCATCAGAGTTAAAGATATGATGACATTGCTTAAATTCTAGCTAAGTTAGTAAATATGCTAAAATAATAGAATTCCGAATTCTGGTTTTTATTTTATTTTCTATCATGAGGGAAGGAAGTTGAAATCAACTCACTCATTTGTTTACAGTGCTTTAAAATAATTATATAAATATACTCATATATGGATATCAAAGTATACAGCTCAATGAATTTTTAAGAAACCGAGTATACAAATGTAATAATCACATGGGCCAAGAAACAGGATCCATCAGCATCCACCAAGTCTCTTGTGTTGCTTCCCTGTTCCTATGATAGCAACTAACTCCTACTCAACTTCCATGGAAAAATAGTTTTCCTTGTTATTTCAACTGTTTCATTTTAATATACTATACTTGATATATTTACAATATCTACTATTCTATCTTCTCTATATCTATGATAATTGGATAGGCCTAAAATTTGGGACAAATTAACTGTTGTCACAAATCCTATTCTGAGACAGCATTTTTTTTAAATTGAATGAAAGAATTCATTGGATAGGCCCATAATTATGTTAAAGCAATATTTATGTTGATCCAGTTAAGTTACAACCAGATAGTTCATACATTTCTATCTTTGCAAAAGATACATTTTTGACTTTAGAAAAATTAAAGTTAATTTTTTTAACAGAGAGAACTATAGTTTTAGAATGGCAACATATTACATTTTGATTTGCTCCATTAATTTGATAGTCTTTACTAGAGGCCATTTATAAACTCACATAGTTTCACAACAACTTCTCACATGAGAATTTAAAATGTTTATAGATACTGAGAAAAAATACAAATGAAAGAAAATTGAAAGGGATACACACAATTTTTCCTTTTCTTCAAGTTTTATTATAGACAAATTGAGAATAATTGCCTTAAATAATTCAAACTACTTGATTGATTCTGCGTTCATCATACTCTTATTTAATGATTTTCTGTTTGGTATCCAATCTTTTCTGATTTTTGTTGGCTGGTGAAATTCTAGTCTTCCTTTAACAGTCAACACAGATGATGAAAACCAGTCACTGGGGTTCTACCTAGCCTTCCCGTTTAAAAGCTGGGTGTGTAGACTCAGCTTGGGTGTGCATATATCTGTTTAACTACATGTACTGGTGGTGTACACACACATATAAATTTACAGATTATTTGTCTAGGCTTTGTTTCTATAGCATAGTTTAAGTTCCATGCATTATTTCCAACTATTAACTATGCTAATTTTTCCTGTTCTTTCTATACTAAAACTTTTAATAACAGAATCTTCTGGGGGATGTCTTTCTGTACACTGTGAATATATTTTGCTCCTATTGGTTAATAAATAAGCTGCTTTGGCCTATGGCAAGGCAGCTTATAGGCAGGTAGGAAATCCAAGGAGAGAAACAGGCAGAGTCTAGAAAGATGCGAGACCACCAGGAGATGCAAGATGTGAAAGTACCGGTAAGCCACTACCATGTGGCAAATTATAGATAGACAGAAATGGATCAAGTTATAAGAGGTAGCTAGCAAGAAGCCTGCCATAGGCCATACAGTTTGTAAATCATACAAATCACTTGGGTTCAAGTGACTGCAGGATCACAGGTGAGAGATATTTATCTGGACCATGGCGGGACGGGCAGGACCAGAGTAAATTTTCCAACTACAAGAATCCACTTCTCATACTTCCCTGTGTTTTCTATTTTCTGTAGAATCTGTAGGGTAGAGTTTGAGAAAAATTAAATGAGCAGGCAAATTCTTTTATATTTTTATAATATATATATAATTAGAATATGAAGTGTTTTGTTTCTATATATATATATATATATATATATATTTGGTTTTTCGAGACAGGGTTTCTCTGTGTAGCTTTGAGCCTTTCCTGGAACTCACTTGGTAGCCCAGGCTGACCTTGAACTCACAGAGATCCGCCTGCCTCTACCTCCCGAGTGCTGTTGTTTCTATATGTTAAAGAACATTTGTAATATCGTCTTTGAAATCGTAACAGGCACATTCTTCTTTAATATACTTTGTTTTGAATTCAGCTAAATTTCTAACATGGAACTTGTATCATTTCAAATAATATGAGCCAAATTAGAAATATATTTAAGATCTTTTCTACAGTGTTTTATAATTTAAAAATTATTTTTTACTAATAATT
>CABHPH010159659.1:0-18637 GCA_902168325.1 Peromyscus nudipes
TTTTTTACTACGGTCCTCTCAATTTTGATGGTTTTCTAGTGTCTAGATATCACTTTCCCCCAATTCTGAAAATAAACCACAACTGTTTTGCCAATTAAGAAAAAGCACCCCCCCTACCGGGTATCTTAAGGGCAAGGAAAGACATCTGGGCATCTGACTCTCTCTATAGAAGGCTTCTTAAAGATGCAGGGTTAGAATCCAGAGGCAGCCCAGGCTTGGTGGCAGCCCCTTCCCCCTTCCACGGACATGAACACAGACATGCCTCCCTAGACATGCCTCTGAAGGGACCCTCCCTGACAGGTGTCAATGTAGACAGTGATCTGCGGAGCTATTAGAGTGAAAACCTGGTGCAGATTGACTTCATCAACCTGGATCAGATTTCAGGGAGTCTAATGCCAGGCGGTGCATTGTCAGCATATTGAAAACAGGACAATTTGGGAGAAGGTTTCCAGGTAATAATCATTCCAATTCCAGGTGCACAATAAATCTTAAGGTGTGACTGCTTAGAAACTCCTTTACGATGTGACCGTGAGGGTGGGCTCTATAGCCCAGAGGCCTAGAATCTAGTGTGGTCTCTAACTATGATAGAATAGAGGTCAGCAGGCCATAAAGGACATGTGACATCTCCCCTAAGGATGGGTAATGGTCTAGGGAGGGAAGAGTCTGGGATAATCATCCTGGGGACTTGGAGTGAGGTCTGCGTCTATAGCAAAAGGTGGGTGAAGACTACCTTCACAGATAGCAAAAAGGTCATCAGGTCATTAACAAAATCCACTCCCAGGCTTCCTCCATTGAGAGGAGGGCCCTGTGTGTTTAACCTTCTTGGTCTCCCTAGTGATCTGTGTGCACCAGGACCTCTGTGCCTCCAACGGGCCTGTACTGAGACACTGTCTGAATGTGCAGCTAACAGACCCCCAGGTGCCAGGATCTCACGTGGGGATGTGAATTGACATCAAAGGGGACATTGGTGGCCGCACATTCTGCACATCCCCTTCCCTGCCACTGGCCTGGGAGTCAGAGAGCTTGGCTACAGGCTTGGACTGTGAAATCTCCCCCATCCTCGGCAATCTCTGAGACTCTAGCTTCAGCCACATGGACCCTGATTTCCTCTTCAGCATCTCTCATGCTGAGGTCTAACTCTTCTCAGAGTCCATGTCATGGTGTCCCTTGCCATCTGTCTGTTCCACAGTGCAACCATCTTTCCAATAGCTTCCTCACCCCCAGCATTCTAAGTGTTCCTCGAACCCCCCGTGGAAGCCTTTCACACCCTCCTGCTGTAGTCCACGCCCACTTTCCCTGCACTTCAACTGTTAGTTTCTAGGTCGTCGTTGTTGGTCATTCTCTAAATCAGGTCAGTTCTTAGTTTTCTCTGTAGCCTGGTGGCGTTCAGTCCCTTCAGATCTACTTATTCAACTTCCATGCAATCATGTTTTCCAGCTTCCAGATAGCTCTCTATATTTATGACATTTAATCCCTAAAATATCCCTCCATTGAATAGTTTACGTGGAGTTTCCGGGAAGCAAGACTATGGAAGTGCCTATCAAACCCGCTATTTTTTAAACAGCTCTCTCTTCTCATTTTCTATTCCTGTGAAGTGTATTAATGGCTTCATAATTCAATCTAACTTATCATTTGTTTGTGACAGATCTGAAACTGACAGATGGCTACACTTACAACGGCCTTAAAATAACACCTTCGAGAGCTGAAGAGATTGCTCAGTGGTGAAGGGCGCTTTCTATGCAATCGTGGAGATTGGAGTCCAGATCCCAGCTGCCACATAACAAACCAGATGTTCAGCGTCTGCCTGTCACCCCAGCTCCTAGGGGCAGAGACAGGAGCCTCACGCTTCCAGCCCTGCAGAGACAATGTAAACTCGGGTTTGGGGAGAGATTCCACCTCAGAGGAATGAGCAGGGAGGAACAGAAAAGGATACCTGATGCTCTCCTCCGGGCTCTGAACACAGACACAAATGCATATACCCACCCACAAATGCTCACACATTCACACAAATAAATACATCTTTAAAAACCCACAACCTTCATTACACACACACACACACACACACACACACACACAGAGAGAGAGACAGAGAGAGAGACAGAGAGAGAGAGAGAGAGAGAGACAGAGAGACAGAGAGACAGAGAGACAGAAAGACAGAGAGAGAGATACTTCAATACTGACCCATCGAGAGGGACACATAATCCTAAGTCAAGATTAACATGCCTGGGAAGATTCCTTGCAAGCACCCATGTGCTCTTGCTAAAACACAGACTGCATACCAGCCTTAATAAGAAAATTCTTCAGCCTGCACAGACTTGTGGGAGAGGCTTAGTCATACATAATCTCACACTCAGATCCACCAAGACAGGGACACTGCAGAACTCACTGAATGCAGTTTTAATTCCACACAGCAGCGCAAAGCTGGAAACACAGGTGCTCACAAATCACCATCAAGTTAATTACTTTCCCCCGTCGCACCAAAAACAGAGTACAGGCTTCTGAAAACCCGTAGCTTAGCAGTCTGTTTACTAATTAGATGATAAATCACATCTCAGATGGGTGCTGATCATTCTGTAAGTCAATGTTACTCTGTAAAGCAGCCGCATTTCCCCAGAGTTCCATTCTCCTGCCGCTTTCATGGGGGAAAGCCTGGCTTCTACAGCCAAAATGAACCCTAACAACAGTACACTGTAATGCTGCCAAGGAAAAATAACCAGGGAGGTGTGTGTTGTCAGCGTTTCTAGCTCCTTTTGAAGGGTCTCCTTGTGCTCCATCTGAATCTGCGATCTATCTCCCTGCATTAATAAGGAAGGAGAGAGAAATGTAGGTCAGTGGACCTACAGAAGGAGGTATGTAGGATGCACAGGTCCAGACAGCGAATGTACTGCTTCAGGAACATGAACTCTCTCTGGAAGCTGTGTGTGTAGACTCAGCGGCCCTTGACACAAAAACGAACCAAAGGTAGCTGTAGATGATGGGTGTGTTCACTTGTGTCCTAGCAAATAAACTTTGACTATATGTGCCCTCATGCGGGGCTCTGCTCCTTAAATGTATTTTCTTTCTTTTGAGACAGGATCTCAAATGTAGCCCAGGCTTGCCTCGAACTGCCATGCCACTAAGGATGGCTTTGAGCTTCTGATCCTCCTGCCTCTACCTCCTGAGTGCGGAGATTACATGTGTGTAACCATGCCTGGTGGGCTGACTAGTTTTATGAGAACTTGACCCAAGGTAGTCATCTGAGAGGAAGGAATCTCAATTGAGAAAATTCCTCCATTAGGCTGGACTGTCAGCAGGCATGGAAGACATTTTCTTAATTAATTATTGATGGGTCAGGGCCCAGCCCATGATGGGTGGTGACATCCCTGGGCTGGTGGTCATGAGTTCCATAAGAAAGCAGGCTGAGCAAGCCATGAGGAGCAAGCCAGTAAGCAGCACTCTTCCATGGCTTCTCTATCAGTCATTGTATCCGGGTTCCTGCCTAGTCTAAGTTCCTGCCTTGGCTTCCCTCAATGTATATGTAAGCCAAATAAACTCTTACCTTCTCAAGTTGCTTTTGGTCATGGTGTTTCATTACATTACTATGTAACCCTAACTAGGATGCCTAGGGTATCTGAACACAGACATTGAACACGGAGCCTCAAGTACTTAGCAGCCAAGTTATATCCCCGTCCACAATAGAATGTATGATTTTTAAAAAAAAATCCAGATGTGGAAACTCACCCTTATAAATCTTAGCACTTGGGAGGCTGAGACTGGAGATATCAGTTTCAAAGCCAGCTTGGGCTACACAATGAATGAATTCTAGGTTAGTCAAGATACTGACAACAGCAACAACCACAAAGAAGAGGAAGCAGAGAAGAAGGAGGAGAAGGAGGAGGAGGAGGAGGAGGAGGAGGAGGAGGAGGAGAAGGGTATCCTCTGTTAATGCTAGAAAGATTCCTGTGACTTCCTGGACTTAAGATAACTTACAAAACAATCCATGCATAATGAGGCTCAACAGAAGGCTGGTTTCTCACCTCGAACCCCGGCATGCCCCCTTTAACTACTTTCTAACTGGTCGTGATAACAGCATATATTCAATGATTATTGAGATACTGTCCTACAAACTTTGTAAGTTATTCACTATTTTAATGGTCATAATATCTCGCCATTCTTTCTTTAATCTTTGTGTGGGTGTTCATGTGTGTGAGTGAGTTCACGGCACGTGTGTGCTATGGTACACGTGGTAGAGGTCAAAGATGTCTGTCCTCAACTTCCGCTCTGTCGCTGGCTGCTGTGTACACTGGGTTAGTTCGTCCTTGAGCTTCCAGGGGCTCTGTCTTCACTTCCTGTCTTCCTGTAGAAGGGCTGGGATTACAGACATGGGCTACCACATCTGGCTGTATGTGGGCTCCAAGGATCTGATCCCAAGTCCTCAGCAAGAACAGCAAGTGCTTTTAACTGCTTAGCCAGCTCTCCATTACCCCTTCCACCATGCTCAAATATTGACTCCAGACAGGCAGGATATCTGTGTTGTTAAAAGAGATTCATCTCTACTGCATGGATAACACAATGAACACACAAAATCCTACAGACATACGTACACTCTTTTGTGTGTGTGCGCACACACATATACAATATATATGTACTATTATTGACGTAACCTTATACATGTAGAAATTTTATCTAAAATTTTAAGGATCAATATCGAGAAATAAGGAACAACACAAGCTACATATCAACATTTTGGGTGGAATATTCCTTACAGAGAATTATAATTTGATTCAATTTATTATTCTTATTATGATGATGATAATGACAAAGTGTGTGTGTGTGTGTGTGTGTGTGTGTGTGTGTGTGTGTGTACATGCCATGGCACGTGTGAGGGAGTCAGTGGACACCTGAAGGAGCTGGTTCTCTCCTTTTACCATGTGGGTCCTTGGGATCGAACTCAGACTTGGCAACAAGCACCTTTTCCCACAGAGCCGTCTCACCAGCCCTTCCTTACTGAGAAATTTGTAAGACAAAACTGAACTCTGATTTTCTTTTTAGCCTTTTTCTGATTTAGATATTTTGTATTATATATTTTCTGTTATATATCATTGTATATTTATATCTATTTATGAGTATCTATACATATATAGAGAAAGATATACATATATACACATGTATAGATAGATAGCTACAGATGGGTATAACATATAGTATATATACATAGATAGCTATAGATATATATGACCAGAGCTTCACCAGGCCCTCTCTGCTGCCCTTAGAAATAACACTGTGTACCTTCTCAGCTTTATTCTGGTAACATAACACTCTCTGGCTTTAACTTCTCTCTTGACTTCCCTTCCTAGGTTTTCCACATTACAGTTTAGCATTCCAATGTTAATGTGGCCAATGCTAACTTTACCATCCCTCCCTCTGCTCACTGGAGTCCATTGTTGCTAGTTTACATCATTGCTTTCTTTCTCAAACACCTATCAAACGCTCAGCCCTTCCAGGAAGTGACTGTTTCCTTCACGGCACTGGCCTCTGCTCTTATGACAGACCCTGAGGAGGCCCAGGTGTGCGGTCCAACAGGAGGAACCGGCATGCAGTAAATACTTCCTGAATGATGGCTAAGACTTTGTCCTCAAGCAGTCCCTTCCAGCCGCTTAGCTCTGTAACACTCTCCCAATCCATTGGCTTCCTGCTATTTCTGACCTGACTTGTTCTCTTGGCTCCTGACTTGGAGCAGCAGCAGGAGGCCAGTGGTTTTGATAGTTAAACTGTAACTAAGCCCATGAAGGTGTTTAGCAAACCTGTGTGAGAGGTCAAATACTTTCCAGTCAGCAAGAACAATGTTAGTGTGTGTGTGTGTGTGTGTGTGTGTGTGTGTGTGTGTGTGTAGGCCACAGGGACAACCTCCGCTGTCATTTCTCAGGAATCTCCCACGTTGTTTTTTGAAATAGGGCCTCTCCTTCTTGGCCTGGATCTCACTAGTTAGGCCACACTGACTGGCCAGTGAGCCCAGGGATCCATCTCTCTCTGCTTCCCCTGTGCTGGGATTATACGCATGCACCACCTCACCGATATTTTTTTTGAAATGTGGTTTCTAGGGCTCTTGTCCCTGACGGCTGTGTATCTAACGTCAGGATATCTGAGAGTCATCCATCACGTTGGCATGCAGAGATCACAGCCGAGGTGCATGGCAGCAGTCAGATTGCTCAGTGGCCTTCCTGTTGCTATTATTTCTTTGGCCTTAATTGCTCTAGAACCAACCTCTCAATTGCTGGCACTCACACAAACTGTCCTGCCAGTTATTCAGGCCCAGAACATATCTATTACCACTGACTCTTGTTCCCCTCAGTCTCTGTCTAATTAATTCAGCCATTTAAAATTATGATTTTATCAGCATATATTAATGATAGCTAGTAATAGGTTTCATTATAACATTTTTAAAAGATTTGTTTCAATTTTAGTGAGTGTGCACATGTATGTTCTTGTGTGTGTGCAGGTACCTGTGGAGGCCAGAAAGGAGTATCAGATCTTCTGAGGCTGGAATTCCAGACATTTGTGAGCTGTCTGATATTGGTTTATAATTTAAACTCTGGTTCTCTGATAGAGCAGTAAATGTTCTTTTCATATTGTATTACATAATGCATTTCATATTTGTGTATAATGCATTTTGATCACATTTACTTTCATTACCCTCTCTTATCTTCTGACCACTGATCTCCTTTCTCTCTCCAGGCTAGTCCTTCCTTTTCTTTTCTTTCTCTTTTTATGACCCAGTGAGTTGTAGTGGGATTATGTACTGTAGCAGGGTTGTAGATGTAATTCTGAACGGTCTTATTAAATAAGAAACACAGAGCCAAATGCAGAGTTAAAAGTCCAGAGATCAGAGAGCAGTAGCCAAGAGCTGAGACCACCTTCTTACCACCCGCTGCCGCTGCCATCCTTCCCCTGAGAAAGAGACCTACTTCCTGTGTGTCTGTATTTTTATTGACTTTCTGTTCTGCCTTCTCATTGGCTCTAAACCCAACCACATGACTTTCTCATCACTGCCTGTCTATACAGACCTCCAGGTCTCTATGGTTGGTACTTGGATTAAAGGCATGTGTTAACCATGCTGACTGTGTCCTTGAACACACAGACTCTGCCTGCCATGTGATCGGATTCAGGGCGTGTGCTACCACTGCCAGACTTCTGCTGAATGGCTATGACCTCTGATCCCCAGGCAACTTTATTTATTAACATACAAATAAAATCACATTTCAGCACAAATAAAATATCACCATACAGGGTAACTTACCAGAGGATCCACCACTAAAGGAAATGTTCCCTCCCTCTCCCAGCAACCATTAGCTGCCTATAGATCTGCAGGGAGGATGGGTCTTTGTGGGCCCGTCCCTCTTCCATGGCCAGATATTGACAGGGCAAATCTCATGCAGGTCTTATACAGGTTTGATTCAGACTTTTTGGCTACACTTTCCCGTCTGTCTATCTTTTGTGGAGTACAATTTATAAGAGGACTTACTGATGGAAGGGTATTCCTCGGTATCAAGAAGTCCAGTTGGATCCCCACAATTTGAGGTAAAAAGTGGGGGACCTGCATATGGGTCAGGACAAAAGTGGCTTCATCCTAGCTGAGTGTACATGGCTTGTCTTGAGCTGACATGAATGAAAGGAACAATTCTGAACCCGTGCTCATGGCCCAGCTCCCCACACCACTGGAACACTTCTATCCATTTGTAGCTTGCTGGGGAAAGACACAGGAAAAACAGTCAGAGCTATTCTGGGTAGCCACGGTGTTCACAATTCAGGGTGGCAACAGCTTTGTCAGGTAGAACTCATGTTAATACTGTTGATTCGATATACTGCTTTAAACCAGAACAAAGAATATATGTCATTTTATTATGAAAGACGCAGTGGTACTATAAATCTGCCAAGAATCCATGCCAGCTGGGAAGGTCTAAATTTGGGTCCCTACACTTTTGGATTAGTACAGTTCTCACACCTCATCCGAGGACTTTCTTTGTGCGGTGGATGGTGGTTCGTGCAGAAACTCAGGGCAGGGAATAAATGTCCGTGGAGTGTGCAGCTGTGGATGGGCCAGCTCTACCACACCTCCTACCTCTGAGGCTCAGGGACCATCAGTGAGGAGGGGGAGGAGACACAGGAAGAGCCAGAGGTGAGGGAGGACCAGCGTGAAGCAGTGTCTTCAGGACACGGCAAGATTGCGCACACACGGAGCTGAGGTTGCTTGCATAAAACCTGCACAACGTAAACCAGTCAAAGCTTGGAAGGAGGAGTGGCCCCACCCCTATCTGAGGAGTTATTGATCGTTGATGGCTTCTGGGGGCAGGAGAGTTAGTTTTCCATAAGGACATGGCCCATGGTAGGTTGTCCATACTCCTGTGCATGGCCCTACATCAGTGAGCATGTAGGCGTCACAAACTGAACTTGGGTATGGGGCGGGGGATTAGATTTAAAAAAAAAATACGGATACAGTGTTGGGAATGGATCTATGAGGGTTTAGGGGGAGCAGTGGCAAGTGAGTGTGATCAAGATACATGTGTACACATGCATTAAAAATACAAAACGGGGGGGGGGCTGGAGAGATGGCTCAGTGGTTAAGAGTACTGACTGCTCTTCCAGAGGTCCTGAGTTCGATTCCCAGCAACCACATGGTGGCTCACAACTACCTGTAATGAGATCTGGTGCCCTCTTCTGGCCTGCAAGGACACATGCAGACAGAACACTGTATACATAATTAATAAATAAAATCTTAAAAAAAAAATACAAAACGGCCGGGCGGTGGTGGTGCACGCCTCTAATCCCAGCACTTGGGAGGCAGAGGCAGATGGATTTCTATGAGTTCGAGGCCAGCCTGGGCTACAGAGTGAGTTCCAGGAAAGGTGCAAAGCTACACAGAAAAGCCCTGTCTCGAAAACAAAACAAAACAAAACAAAACAAAAAAGTACAAAACAAAGAAGGAACAAAGGCAGGCTCAGAAATTCCCAGTGGAGAGTTGGGGAAGACAGCTGGAACCGTTGTGTCTGGCAGCATACACCTCATCTTCTCAGTCTAATTTGACTGTTTTCGGGACTTGAGCCACAGAGGCTCAGCCTCAGGCCTGTCGTAGACTTCTGAACTCTCACATCACCGAGGTGGGCACAGTCACCTTTCCCTCTCTTGGTGACAAAGATGCCATCTGGGTCTGCTGTACCTATCACTGGTCGAAAAATTCACTTCCAACGGATAAACCCGAGTCTCGGTAAAGTGTAGGAAAAGCAGAGGTCAGAAGGGAATGAAAAGTGTTTGTGAAGCAATGGAGGTGCAAACCGATCTGCAGACCGAACGCCACCATTCTCTTAGCTCTGTGGCCTGGAGACTTGAGCCAGCTGAGGGGCAAGAATTCCAGCTCTATTCAAATCTGCTGTGACAGTCGCCTGCTGTTCTGGTTTGCTCTCTGCTGCTGTGATAAATACCATGACTGAAAACATCTTGAAGAACAGGGCTCATTTCTTATTCCAGGTTATAGTTCGTCATCTCAGAAAGTCAGGTCCGGAATGCAAAAATGGAAATTCAAGCAGAGACCATGAAGCCGCTGCTTACTGCCTTGCTCTCAGGCTCCAGTTCAGATTCCTTTCTTATACAGCCCAGGTCCACTTGTCCAGGGATGATGGCACCGTTCCCAGTGGGCTGGGCTCATGCTTGGCTAGCTCTTTTATGTGGCCTAGGACCACCTGCCTAGGGAATGGCGCTGCCCACGTCGGTATAGGCCTTCCTACATCAATTATCAATCATGAAAATCTGAGACAGACATGCCCACAGGCCAATAGGATCTGACAATCCTTTCCTTGGAATGCCAGATGATTCCAGGCTGTGTCAAGTGGAGTGAAAGTTAACTGGGACAGTCTGGTACCTTCTTTCTTGGAGTAATGTTATAAGGCTGAGTAAAAAATGGAGCCCCGGTGGGGATGGTGGGATGACTCTACAGGTAAAAGTGCTTGCCGCCAAGATTGACCTGACTTTGATCCCCAGGAGCCACTTAATGGAAGAAGATAATTGTCTCCTGCAAATTGTCCTTTGGCTTCTACATGTGCCCCCCCCCATACATGAATGAATAAATAAGCAAATAAACAGATACAATAAAAAAAATTAGTGGCTGGAAAGACAGCTCAGTAGTTAAGAGAATGCATTGATCTTGCAGGGGACCTGGGTTCAGATTCTAACACCCACTTGGCAGCTTATAATGTAAAGCCAGTTCCAGGGCACCTGGGGCCGTTTTCTGGCCTTCTTGGACACTAGGCATGCATGCACATGGTGAATAGACATACATAAAGGTAAAAGACTCATACAAATAAAAATTTTTAAATCTTAAAAAAATTTTAAAGACAGCCCTGGCGTCCCTTCTGTCCTGGTATTTAACACAGGGACCACTGCTGAATTCCCTGAGCCCCCAAGCCAGCCTTGGTGAGCGTGTCGCTGGGGCTCAGTCAGGTTCTGCTCATCCTCCTGCACCAGGTTTTGTAGTAGGATCCCTGGATCAGAGCTCTACTCCAGAGTCCTGCTCCCTCGGTATGTCCCAGTGCACACTGCCATGTTCACAGCTCATGTGGACGCCCTGCCCTGGCTTTCTTTAGGCCCAAGGACACTGAGGCCAGGGGCTTTACCAGAAAACTAATGAGGCTTACATTTTCACCTCTTATTTAGACAGATTTGTCCAAAACTGTAGATCCAACTTTTATTTATAATTTTGCATATTTTCTCAGAGAAATCTCCCCAACCCTGGGAAGATGGCTCAGTTGGTAAAGGCTTGGCTTGAAAGCATGAAGACCTAAGTTCAGTTGCTAGTGCCCATGTAAAATAAAGCCAGGCATGACATTGGAGAAGTGGAGACAGGACAGTGCCCAGGGCTCACTGGCCAGACAGCCTAACTACATTGGAAAGACCCACTTCAGTGAGAGACCCCGTCTTAAAAAAATAGAGAACAACTGAGGAAAATACCCAGTGTCGATATTTGGCCTCCTCCCACACATGTGCATGTGTACCTGCATACCCCCCCCACAAGCATGTACACAGAAAAAACAATGCACAAGTGTGCGTGTTTGTACATTTATTTTAAATGCATCTATTTTCATTTTATAGGTACATATATATTTATATACTTCTAGGTAAGTTTGTATACATATATATATAGTGCTATGTGGTGCCGTGCATACATCTTTGCAAATATAGATTAGCTCTGAAGAATGTTGAGAAAACTGTGGCTTTAGAGAAGAGACTAAATTTCTTAGAGACAGGGCCTTTCCTTGGTATACTTTTTGATTGGAGTGTGTGTGTGTGCTTATACATGTGCGTGTGTAGTGAGTACGTTTGGTGTGTATATGTATATGTGATGTGTGTAGTATGCTCATGAGTGTATGCTTGCCTGTGTGTGGTATGTATAAATGTATGTATATGTTTACGTATGTATGGCACGTGTATGTGTGTATATAAGTATGCATGTGTATATGTGTGTATAGGAATTTATATATGCATGTGCGTTTTGTGTACCATGCAGGTATTACCTGTCTGAAAAATAAATAAAATGGAAGACATTGCGGTGGGTTAGACAGATTATCCAAAATCGGTAGGAAAAAGTGAACATTTGTTCATGACATGAGTGTAAGCAGATGGAGTGGGAACTTGTGCTGAACAACTCCCCAAATATAGACAGAATGTGAATTTTTCTTCCAAAGGCAAAACCATGGACAGGAAATTGGAGAAACTCAGACAAATGTGATATGTTCAGAAATCTGCTTCCATCTTAAAGGTTATCTTTTCCAGAGTCAGTGTCTCCCTGTTAGCCCAGGCTGGCCTCAAACTTGCGATCCCCCTGCCTCAGCACCCCCCCCCCAGTGTGAGGACTAGAGATTTGGCACCCTGCATGTCTTATAGGTTGTCTTTTATAATTTTTTATTACATTTAATTATTGGTATGGAGGCAGGGCATGTGCCAAGTCACTTACATTGAGGTCAGTTTGTGGGAGTCGGTTTTCTCCTTCCACCGTGTGGGGCCTGAGGCTTGAACTCAGAGCATTGGGCTTGGTGGTCAGTGCTCCTACCTTCTCAGTCATCTCACTAGCCCAACAGTTACCCTTCTGTGGAGTGAGGGTAATGTCAAAGTTAATTTCTTCCTTTGTGTCATTGTTTGAGTTTCTATTGCTGTGAAGAGACACCACGACCACAGCAGCTCTTATAAAGGAAAAACGTTTCATTGGGGTGGCTTACATTTTCAGAGGTTTAGTCCATTATCATCATAGTGTGACCCAGTGGCGTGCAGGCAGACATGGTACTGGAGAAGTAGACAAGTATTCTACGTCTTGACTTTCAGGCAGCAGGAAGTGAACTGAGACACTGGACATATCTTGAACACATAAGAGACCTCAAAGTCTGCCTCCTTTCTTCCTCCAAGAAGGCCACACCTACTCCAACAAGGCCACACCTACTCCAACAAGGCCACACCTCCTAATAGTGCCACTCCCTTTGGGAGCCATTGTCTTTCAAATCACCACACTTTGATAAAACTTGGGGATGTGATCCTCTTAAATTTGACTCAGTCGCTTCTGTTGCTAATGAAATCATACCAAAACCCAAGTGAGTGATGGAGAAAACATGGAGGGCCTGTATCTGGTGATGACTCTCTTGGAGGTGGAGTCTCAGGTAGGTCAGGGCACTTGTGGCCAAGGACAGAGGGCATATATGAAACCTAGAAAACCCTCTCTCAAGATAACCCACAGACCACTCATTACTGCAAGATAGGCCAATATATACATGCTCTACTTTATGGAATGTAGATTATCACCTAACTTTGGTGTGTAAATATGGCAAGAAATCTTTGAGATTCATTACAAAGAAAGGTGTGTCTTCAAATTTCAATTCTAACAGCCATCTCTATAGCTCCACATATAACTTTCATAGCTGGAAAAGAAAACCAGGAGAAGGCAGGAGAGAGGAAGAGGATCAAAACTATCTGGGTGCTTTGCTCTTCATCCTCTCTTAAAGGCCTCCACCTCTGAGTATCTCACAGTGGGGACTGAATTTCAAATTTCTCTTGAGAGGAGATAAACCCTATGCAAACCCTGACATGTATTAATTGTATCTTAATTTGAAAAGTAATTCTCAAGAAGTTAAGATTGCTGATATAGAATATTGGATATATATATATTCAGTAAGCCCATACCCTCCATATGCTTCTTCCAAAAGAACAAGTTTTCCTGGGTCCAGTGGAGCATGCCTGCAATCCCAGCGCTCAGAGGTTGATGCAGGAAGACTGCCTCAAGTTCAAGGCCAGCATGGGCTATGTACTAAGGCTTTGTCTCAAAACAGAGGAGGAGCAGGAAGAAGAAGGAAAGAAGGAAGGAAAAGAAAGAAAGAAAGAAAAGAAGAGAGAGGGGGAAGGAGGAGAGAGGGGAGCCTACTCTAGCCTCATCCTTGCAGGAATACAGTGACGACACAGTCCATGTCTCCCATGTGACAGAAAGCATAAGCCAGCTAGATGCCAGCTCATGGTCCCGACACACCCAGTGAAACCCTTTCAGGGTTATTTTCACAGCACAGTGTATGTGTTGGCATGAGGCTGATGCAGTATAGGTGGAGACTTGCGATCTCACAGCAGCCTCGGATCCAGAAAAGCAATTCCAGTCCGAGCTGCTTTCCCATGGTGGTGTAACAACTGCGTGTCTCTCCAAGTGGAGAGGAAAATCAGGTCCAACAGGCCTTCTTGGAGACAGGTATGGAACAACATGACATCTTCATGCCTGATGATGACATTACATAAATAGCTTAGGCTGGGGAGGTAAGATAGGATGCAGCCGAGCATGCAGAAAGATGTGGGTTCCATCCTCAGCCACTGGAGTGGTGGTGCACACCTGTAATCCTTGCATTTGGGAAATGGAGGCAGGAGGATCAGCCTGGGTTACATGAGTTGCTGTTTAAACTGACTTGACTTGAAAACTTACATTCTCTCTACATCTTGTCTGAAGAATCAACCGTATACCCGAGACCTGGAAAAATGCAAACCTATTACCTCTCATTCATTAATTTCCCTCAGTGGCATTACTGAGGAAGAGGAGGAGGGGGGAGGAGGAGGAAGAGGAGGAGGATTGTGCACTTGTCTAGACTATCTCAAATAACCCTAGAAAAAAAGCCATTTGCCATGGAGTCAGGTGGGCTGATCAGCTGAACCCTGCTCTGGGGAACAAGCCATCTGGTAGAAAAGGCTGATGGTGTACATAGTCTCAGCGCTTGGGAGTCAGAGTCAGGACAACTGTTACAAGTTCGAGGCCAGCCTGATCTACACACTTGATTGAAGGCTAGCCAGAGTTGCTATCAAAACAGAATAAGACTTGTATCAAAACAGAATAAGACTGTTGTGAAATACTCCTGCGGGGAGGGAAGGGCTCTGGAGTCAGAAGTATGGCATTTGAATATAGCTTGGGGCCAGCCAGAAGCCTCAGTGGGCAAAGGTGACTGTAGCCAAGCCTGATTGCCTGTGTTAGGTCCTCAGAACCCATAAATAGAAGGAGAAAGCTGACTCTTGCAGGCTGTCCTCAGACCTCCACATATGTGCACACCGAATAAATAAACCCTGCTGTAATGAATCCTGGCTGGAAAAAAATGTATTAGAAGTGAGACCTTACATTGGCAATTTTGCTAACTAGTTTTATATCAACTCGACACAAGCTAGAGTCATGTGAAAGGAGCAAACCTCTACTGAGAAAATGCCTTCGTAATATCCAGCTGTAAGGCATTTTCTTAATTAGTGATTAATGGGGGAGGGCGTGGCCCATGGTGGGTGGTGTCACCCTTGGGGTGGTGGTCCTGGGTTCTATAAGAAAGCAGGCTGAGCAAGCCGTGAGGAGCAAGCCAGTAAGCAGCACCCCTCCACGGCCTCTGCACCAGCTCCTGCCTCCAGAATCCTGCCTTGTGTGAGTTCCTGCCCTGACTTCCTTTGATGATGAACAGTGATGTGGAAGTGTGAGCTGAGCAAACTCTTCCCCAATTGCTCTGGTGTTTCATCACGGCCATGGTAACCCTACGGCAGTAATGAACCTCTCTGGTCCCAGAAGCACCTGTGATGACCGTACTCCCAGGCGCTCCTCTGTCATAGTTGTCAACTTGACACACCCGCGAAGAGGAGACCTCACTTGAGGAGTTGCGGCCATGGGATTGGCTCATGCGAGTATCCATGTGGGCATTTCCTTTTTTCCTTTTTTTTCCTTCATTTTTCTTTATTAAGAAATGTTCTACTCACTCTGCATACCACCCACAGATCCTACCTCCCCCCACCCCCCGCCCCCTCCCCCAAGCCACCCCGCATCCCCACATCTCCCAAATCGAGGTCTCCCATGGGGAGTCAGCAGAGCCCGGCACACTGAGCCTAGGCAGGTCCAAGCCCCTCCCCACTGCACCAAGGCTGCGCAAGGCGCCACACCACAGGCACCGGATTTCCCAAAGCCTGCCCATGCACCAGGGACAGATCCCGATCCCCCTGCCTGGGTGCCCCCGAAACAGTTCAAGCCAAACAATCATCTTCTGTATCCAGAGGGCATAGGAGGGCCCAGCCCACTGTGGGCGGTAGGCCTAGGCAAGTGGACTTGGGAAGGATAGGAAGGATAGCTGAGTGTGAGCCAGGGAGCAAGCCAGTAAGCAGTGCTCCCCCATGGGTTCTGCTTTAAGCTCCTGCATTAGATTTCTGTCTTGGCTCCCCTCAGTGATGGATTATAACCTGTAAGCCATCTAAAGATAGACCCTTTCCCCTCCAAGTTAGTTTTGTCCATTATTTTATCACAACAACAGAAAGCGAACCAGGACACCAGCTAATGCGCCTAGATCCTGGTTAGTTATTCACACAACTGTGTAGGAAATGAAAGCTATTTTCATTCAATAGGCCGTTTGTGCCACGTTACTTCATTTGAAAAGGAAAAAAGTGGAAGGGTCCAGGTCTGTCTAGTCTGTGTGCCACGTGCCTTGGGTAGCTGTGAATGTGTCCCCACACAAAATCATAAACTTACTTCAGTGTGTGTGTGTGTGTGTGTGTGTGTGTGTGTGTGTGTGTGTGTGTAACTGGATTATCTAAAGTGTAAGCTGTGCAGATGACATCATTTCACAATCTCAAAAGGTTAGACATGCCTGATACTACAAAGATGTTCCACCATTGCTTTGTTCTAGATTTGGGAAGCCCCACGTGCTATCCTACCAGTGTCCATGCTCTTTAGTTCTTAGGCAGCGGGCCAATCATTCTGGAAAACTGGTTACCAAAGATCTGTTAATGACTTATCTGGTAGTGCAGCTTAGAGATGCTGACTTCAGAGGTGTATTTCAGGCTAGTGGTAGCTGGTAGTCATCTCAGCAGCCTTCAGGTGGCCTGGTGTAAGGTACCACCTTGACTCATCCATGGTTGGTGAGGTGCTGAGTCTAGCGTTCTCTTTATTTATTTTATAGTTCTACCCTGTGTATATGAGAGTTTGTGGTGTATGTGCTTGTGAGTATGTGTTTGTGTGTGGGGGTTGGGGGGAGGTATACCTGTTCAGAAGCCAGAGGAAGACTTTGGGTATCCCTCTCTATCACCATTATCCGAGTTTGTTTCCTGTTGTTGTCATAAAACACTCTGACAAAAGCAACTTAGGGAAGAAAGGATTTATTTTAGCTCACAGTTCCAGATGACAGTCCGTCACAGCAGGGAAGTCACAGTGGCAGGAGCTTGAGGGAGCAGCTCATATGATATCTGCAATCAGGAAAAGAGAACAATGACTACGCAGATGCCTGTTTTCAGTTGACTTTCTCACTCATGCAGTTCATGATCCCCTGCCTAGGGAATGGAGCCACCCACGGTAGGTGGGTCTTCTCACTAATCAAGACAATCCCTCACAGACATGCTCACAAAGCCAAACTACTTTAGAGAATCCTTTATTAAGTCTCCCTTCCCAGGTGATTCTGCATTGTGCCAACTTGATAATTAAAACTTTCATAACCCTCTATCTTATTCTCTTGAGACAGGGTCTCCCACTGAAAATAGAGCCAGCAAACCCCATCTATCCTCCTGCTTTGAGCCTCCACAGCTCTGCGGCTGGGGTTACAGATGCATTTGGCCATGCCTGGCTGTTTATATGGGTGTCTGGGATTTGAACTTGGGGTCTCAATGTTTGTGCAGCAAAGCACCCTTACCCACTGCTTACCTTACCAATCAGAGTGGATGAGAGCTTGTTAAAGCTTTATAGGCACAGCACCTGGAAAGACCCTCCAGAGCTAGGCTTATCTGAAGAAGGAACATCTGTAAAGACCTGTGTGCTGGAGCCTTCAGGCAGCTGTGGCTTCCACTGGTGTTTAATATTGATAGCCTCTTTGTGTGCCAACTATGGTCTTGTCATTTCTAGGAAGACTGCAGGAAAAGTCCTATGAATATTTATTTGTCTTACCATATAATATATTTACTATTTGGTTTGAAAGTTTAGAGTTTGGGGTTTCTTATATAAATTATGAATTAAAAAAAACTTTCCTAATGCTCTCCGGCCAGATGTAGTTTATTTATTATGTAGAAGACCATCACAAAAGTCAGCACTGTTTGTTTTGAAGAGTTTGACACAGCACAGGAATAGCAGAATTGGAGCTGTAGGGTCTGGGGTGTGTCTGAGTGGCAGAGCACTTGCCTAGTGGGCATAAGGCCCTAAATTCAATCCCTAATAACACAAGAACAAAGCAAAGCAAACAAACAAAATAGAGCTATTGGGGGGTATTCATAAGTCATCAAAACCCATGGACATGTTGTGTTTCACAGAATGAGGAAGCTAAGTTTTCTGATGGGATTAAGGTTTTGCTAATGAGCTGACTTCAAAAAAAGATGGCCTGGGAATGGCGAGAGGATCATGAGTTCAAGGCTACAGAGTTTGAGACCAGCCCAGTCTACATGAGATTCCATCTGAAAGAAGGAAGAAAGGAGGGAGGGAGGGAAGGAGGGGGAGGGAGAGAGGGAGGGAGGGAGGGAGGGAGGAAGGAAGGAAGGAAGGAAGGAAGGAAGGAAGGAGGTGGGGAGGAAGGGAGGGATAAATGGAGGGAGGGAAAAGAAGAAAGAAGGAAGGGTAGAAGGAAGCAAGGAGTAAAAGAAGGGAGTAAAGAAAGAACAAAGAAGGGAAAGGAGGATGAAGGAAGGCAGGGAGGAAGAGGAGAAAGGGGGAGTAAGGAAAGGGGGAAACATAAGGAAGAAAAAAATGCATGAAGGTATCTGTAATTGTCAGTGTGAACACTGAGCACTCAGGGGCAAGGCAGGAGAGCTGTTATCAAGGTTGGACAGTCTAGTTACTGCTTGGTGGCCTTGCATGGACTTTGGAATGAAGGACATTATATACTATCTAAGTCACATCATGCAGCAATCGCTATCTCAATTTACAGAGGAATGAAGAAGAGTGTTTGTTGTTCAGTGGTAGAGTGTGTGCCAAGCATGTGCCAAGCCCCCAGGGCCCAGGCCCCATCCCCAGCACACCAACACAGAGGCAGTGAATACAGAGGAGCCAACAGTTCAGACAGTTGCTCACAGTCTTGGAACTAACTGACCATGCTAGGCTTTGTTGTTCTAATTGACTCATAACCTATGGTTTTTAGCCATAGGGCAGTACTTCTTCTATACA
>CABHPH010159660.1:0-16582 GCA_902168325.1 Peromyscus nudipes
TTTTCATGGCTCCCTTTTTGCCCATCTACACACACACACACACACACACACACACACACACACACACAGACATTTAAGATTCCAAATATGCAGAAAACATGTTTTCTGGCTTATTTTGCTCAACATATGATTTCCAGTTTCATCCATTTTCCTGCAAATACTGTGATTTTGTTATTCTTTATAGTTGAATAAAATTCTATTGTATATATGTACCACACTTTTATTATATAGTTATTTGTGGATAGACGTCTAGACCAGTTCATTTCTTAGCTGTTTTGGATTGTGTATCAATAAACGCAGTTGTATAAGTGTCTCTGTGGTATGTTGACTAAAGAGTCCTTTGGATATATACTCTAGAGTGTTATAGCTTGGTTATATGGTAGTTTTATTTTTAGTTTTTCGAGGCGCCTCCATACTGATATCCACAATGGTTGCAATACATTACATTCCTACCAGCAATTAATAAGGTTTCTACTTTTTACATATCCTTGCCAGCATTGGTTTTCATTTCTTTTGTATTGCTTAATTTTAATTAGTTCTTTGAGAATATCATGTGGTATATTTTGATTGTATTCACCCTCCCTCCCCCAACTCTTCTTAGATCCATTCTCCTTTTCCATTCAACTTCATTGTCCATCGTTCATGCCCTCCTCCCCCGCAAGGCCTATTTGTGCTGTTCAAATATTCTTGGATGCTTCTACTGGAGCATGGTCGACTTATGAAAGGCTACACTTTTAGAGAAAACTGATCCATTCTCTGTCAACTGCTAAGAAATTCCAGTAGCTCCTCATCTAAGGGTGAAACTTTATGCCCAGCTCCCCTCTCCATGCTGAGGTTTGGTCTGGCTTAGGCGTGCACAGGTTTTGTGCATGCTGTCACAAGCACTGTGAGTTCATATGTGCAGCTGCCCTACCTTGCTTAGAAGACACTGTTTTCTTGTAGTCACCCACTGCCTCTGGCTCTTTCTGTCTCTTAATGATCTTTGAGCCTCAGGAGGAGGGGTTGCGATATAGATGTCCCACTTAGGGCTGAACATTTCAGAGTCTTTTATTCTCTGCTCCTGAGCCACTTGTGGGTCATTGTGTTGATCCTCATCTACTGTAAACAGGCTTCTCTGATGAGGGTTGAGAGACTCCTTAATCTGTGGCTAATGTTTGGAAATTATTGTTTATTCTTGGTTTTATTTTGATTTTGTTATATTTTTAAATTAGCTTACAAAGGAATAAGTTCCTTTATGGCATTTTCATGCATACTTCATTTTGGTTGATTTTTCTCCCCTTTTCTCCCAGTCTTCCCTCATTTCCCACTTTCCCCACTGTAACTTTCTGCCCTCTGTATTCCCCCTTCTACTTTCATAGCTCATTTATTTATTAGCCATTTGTATTTCTTCTCTTCTAAAACTTTTATTTGTTCATTTACAATTTCATAATTGTATTCTTTCACACACATATTAATGTACTTGGATCTTATTCAGCCCATTATTCTCTCTTATGCCCTTGTACCTCAGACTAAACCCCTTCCTGAGGCCCTCCTAATTTTGTGTCTTTTTCTTCTCTACTGTACTGCATTTAATTTGGGTTCCTTGCATGAGCATGAGTGAGGTGTTATTTACTTGAGCAAGAGCACTTTTATAGTGGCTACACCACTGAAGAATGTAATTCCTGCATATTCCTGCCTGTTAATGGTTAACTTACTTCCCTGTTAACTTCTTACGGAAGGGTTTGGCATTATGAACCCTTTCTCTGTCCATGGTGAAATGTTGATGGCCCCAGTTTTCTTTTGTTGTTGTTTTATATCTTTTAGATTACAATATAATATAATGGAATTCATCAGACCTTCTTTATACATACGCATCAGTAAATTTTATTCTCATGTTTTTCTCTTATGCCTGGCCCTCTCCTATGTCTCCCTGCCCCCTGTAGTCTGTTTCCTTTGTTCCACCAATTAGTCCTTTTCTGTTTTCCTATTACATGTGTTTGTTTATTTTGAGACAGGGTCTCACTGTGTAGCCCTGGCTATCCTGGAACCATCCTGGATATAGACCAGGCTAGCCTTGAACTCACAGAGATCTCCCTGCCTCTGTCTCCTGAGTGCTAAGATTAAAGGTGTCCACCACCATACCCAGCTTCCTATCACACGTGTTTGTTACTCTCCATTTCTCTTAAGATCTCTTCCTCTTCTCTCATGATCCTTTCTAATTTTGTCAGCTATAAACACACACATGTAAATACATATACACACATATATAATTTTAAGTCTAGGTTTCACATATGAGGAAGAACATGTGGTATTTGTCTTACCAAGACTGGTTTATTTTATTTAACATGGTGGTTTCCAATTATAGCCGTTCTCTTGAAAATGTCATGATCTCATATTAGGGCTGCACAAAATTCCATTATGTATATGTGCATTTTCTTTTTGCCATTCATCTGTTGGTGGACTTATAGACTGACTGCTGGGTACTGTGGCTATTGTGAATAGTGTGGAAGTAAACATAGATGTACAGTTACTTTTGTGGTATATTGATGTAGAGTCCTTTGGGTGCTGGGAACCAAACTTGAGTCTTCTGAAATAGCAGCAAGTACTTTTAACTGCTGAGCTATCTCTCCAGGTCTTATTTTATTATTTTTTATTATTTGTGTATGTCTCTGTGTGGTTATATGCACATAAATGCAGGTTCCTGTGAAGGCCAGAAGAAGGAATTATGTCCCTTGGATCTAGAGTTATAGGTAGTATGAGCCACACCCAATACCAGTGCTGGGAACTGAATTTGACTCCTCTGCAAGAATAGTTAGTATACACTTGGGGTTGGGGATTTAGCTCAGTGGTAGAGCGCATGCCTAGCAAGTGCAAGGCCCTGGGTTCAGTCCTCAGATCCAACAAAAAAAAAGAATAGTATACACTCTTAGCCGGGGGGTGGTGGTGGTGGTGGTGGTGGTGGTGGTGGTGGTGCACACCTTTTTAGTCCCAGTACTCAGGAGGCAGAGGCAGGTGAATCTCTGAATGAGACCAGCCTGGTCTACAGAGTGAATTCCAGGACAGCCAGGGCTACACAGAGAAACCCTTTTTGTGTGGAGGGTAGTATACACTCTTAACTTCTGACTCATCTCTCTAGACTCTTTCTTGTTTTCTTGATAGCCCTTCTGGCTGGGATAAGATGGAATCTTGGGGCAGTTTTTTAATTTGTATTTCCCAGAGCAGTGAAAATGCTGATCATTTTTATTTCAAATATATATTGGCCATTTGTGTTTCCACTTTAATTTTTTGAGACTTATTTTATATGTGTGAGTATTTTGCCTATCTGTACTGTATGTGTACTATATACATAACTAGGTTTATGCAGAGGTGAGAAGAGAACATCGGCTCCCCTGGAACTGGAGTTACAGATGGTTGTAAGCCACTACGTGGAAGGTGGGAATTGAACCCATGCCCTCTGGAGATCAGCAGGGGCTCTTAACTGCAGAGCAATCTCTTAAGCCCTTGTCTTTCTACTTTTATGATCTGTCTATTCAGATCATTAGCCAATCTATTGATTTAAAGGTTTCTTTTGGTAGTATTTAGTTTTTGCCGTTCTTCATGTATTTTAGATATCCTATTTCTGATGTGTAGCTGTCAAGATCTGCACAGTGGAAGATATGCCTTCATACTTTCCAAATCTTTTAAATATTAATCGTCCTGTTGGAGGGATGAGGCCATGGATTTCAAGTACTCCTCTGGAGGCTCCAAGGTTTTTAGCTTTATAGAATCGAGTAGCAGATAGATGGCTGCAGAGATTGATCTACCTTCTGACCCAAGGCTCAGGGCTATCAGACTCTAGGGTCATTCTCAGTTGATGAGGTTTGCCAGTTTAACTGAGAGCAGGGTTACTTTCCCCTATGCGTTTCTCTTCCTTAGCCAAGCCTTCTGCCACCTGCCCTTTTTGGCTTGTTGGTCATGGCCTTCCAGCTTTCCAGAACTGTCTATTGCTCCTTGGCTATGGCAAGTTAAATTCAGGCTTCCTCTCTTCATTTTGGGGTCCTCAGTGCAACTCAGTTTCTGATAACCATTCCCCCCAAGATGATGCCCAAGTCCATCCTCCAAATCATAGTGACAGGAATGGGATTCCTCACCATTGTCCCCCCACTGAAGGAATCACTGCCTCCCCTCAGCTGCTTTGGAGACTTGGGAGGGCTGTGGACTTAGTCTAAAAGTAAGACTGCCAGTGTCTTTTCTCCAGGGCCACCTGGCCTACCTTTTGGAGCAGCCTCAGCTTCTTTTCTCTTTCAGAGATCAGCACTCCTGGAATTGTGATGGGTTTGGCTTCTTTTCTGTGTGTTTCCCAGCCTTTACTCTGCACTTTTCAAGTATTTTGTGGCCACCTTTATGAATTTCTGAAGTTCCTCATTGCCTTTTCTCTTTAGAATAGTCTATTCTGACTTTTCTCCTTTAGTGAGTCACACAGCAGCAGCTTCTCAGCTGCCATCTTAGCTACAGCCTTTTTTTTTTTTTTTTTTTTACACTTTCTGGATTTTATTTGTTTCTTATTAGTATTCAAGAACCCAATAATTAGCTTGAGGAGAAATTCTCTCAGTGTATTAGTATTGCTTAAGTAGAAAAAGGTTTTACATATTTCTTTATATTTTCATGCGTTAGCATATACATTTGTAACTATGTGCACACAAGCATACTGTTTGTGGCTTCTAGCCATTTTAGAAGACTTTGAACTACATTAAATTCAGCATACTAGAAATAGAGAAGTCATTATTTTTAAGTTATGTTTTCTGTGACTGGGTCTCACTAAGTGGCTCAAGGTGACCTTGAACTTCTGGTCCTCTTGCTTTCACCTCTCTGGTACTGGTTTGTAGCATGGACCACTGTGCTAGACTTCAAAGGTTTTTAAAACCATACTCATTTTGCCTGGCGTGGTAGTGCAGGTCTGTGGTCCCAGCTATTTGGGAATTTGAAACAGGATCATGAAACTTGGCACATAAACGAGATCCTGTCTCAAAGGAAGCAAGCAGACAACCTACTTTTTCTCTGATTCAAAAATAGTTACTATATTTGTTTTTTTAAAAAGCTTTTTTCCATTTTTCTTTAAAAATGTATTTCATTCATCGTGTGTGTGTGTGTGTGTGTGTGTGTGTGTGTGTGTTTGTGTGTGTGCACGCATGCACAAATCCTCACAGTCACATTCCTGAGTATGGAGGCTAAAAGACAACTTGTAGGAGTCAGTTCTCTCCTGACACATTGTGGGATGGAGGCTGGAACTCAAGTCAAGCCTTCTCACTGCCTTCTCCCCTCCCTTACATTTTATTTATTGTGTATGTGTGGGTACATATGTGCCACATGGTGAGTGTGGGGATCAGATGCCAATATGTGGGAGTCAGTTCTCTTCCTTCTACCTTTATGTGGGTTCTGAGATTGAAATCAGGTCATTAGGTGCAGTGGCAAGCACCTTTAACCTGCTGAGGTATCTTGCAGGTCCATTATTAAATTTTCTTTTTTTAAAATTATATATGTGTTTATGAATGGGTACTTGCATACATGTTTATGATTACCAATGGAGGCCAGAAGAAGATATCAGATCCCCTGGAGCTGGAGTAACATGGTTGTGATCCACTCAGTATGGGTTCTGGGAATTGAACTTGGGTCCTCTAAAAGAACAGCAACTGCTCTTAACCACTGAGCCATCTCTCTAGCCCCTATTATGTTTTCCCAGTTAGGATTATAATGTATATATATGTGCCATCTTGCTTTTCCCTCTATTGTTTCATATTAAACTATGAGAATTCCCCATATTATTAAGTATAATAGTATTTTTAGTCTCTATATGTTTCTATATATAATATTAATATAAGTTTGCCTCAGTTATTAATGTAGATTATTCACAATTTGTAGTTATTTATGGAGCTGTGATAAAAATCCTTTTTTTTTTTGTTTTTTTTTTTGTTGTTGTTTTTCGAGACAGGGTTTCTCTGTGTAGCTTTCGCCCCTTTCCTGGAACTCACTTGGTAGCCCAGGCTGGCCTCGAACTCACAGAGATCCACCTGGCTCTGCCTCCCGAGTGCCTCCCATGTGCCACCAACGCCCGGCGATAAAATCCTTTTTAAAAAGTTAAACTTGGGCTGGTGAGATGACACAGCTGGTCATCTTCCATCAAGCCTGACAACCTGAGTTCAATTCCTGGAAAATCCATGGTAGAAGGAGATTATCTCCTCCTGCAAGTTACTCTCTTGACTTCCACGTGTGTGCTAGATCCTCCCTCCCCCACCAGTCAATAAAATGTAATTTTAAAAAGTTAAATTTGACTGGGTGTGGTGGCACAAGCCTTATATTCTCAGCATTTGGGAGGCAGAGGCAGGCAGATTTCTATGAGTTTGTGGCCAGCCTGTTCTACATAGAGCAGTGGTTCTCAACCTTCCTGATGCTTCAACCCTTTTAATACAGTTCCTCATGTTGTGGTCACCCTCAACCATACAATTATTTTTGTTGCTAATTCATAGATAATTTTGCTACTGTTATGAATTGTGTAAATATCTGATATGCAGGATATCTGCTATGCGACCCCTGGGAAAGGGTTGTTCAACGCCCCCTCCCAAGGGGTTGAGAAACTGACATAGAGAGTTCCACCCTAACTAGGGCTATGTAGTGAGACCCTGCTTAAAATTTTAGAAGTTAAATATATATGTATAATGATCTCATTGAATAATTGGATATTTTTATGAAAAAAATGTTTAATAAATACCATGTTGATTTGCACTTTCAATTGTTTAATTTATAACAAGAAACTCTTTTCTTCTCCCAGGGCATAAAACCAGCCAGCTTCAATAAAGTCACAGACCCTGAAGTGAAAGAAATAATTGAAGGATGTATTCGACAAAACAAATCTGAAAGGTGGGTAGAATTATAACAGAATTACACAAATGATAGATGCATTTTTATCCTGGGTACTGTAATGTATATCATGGTATGTCATTTGACATTTTAGACATAACTATTATGTGCTGAATTTGAACTGACATTTGTGTTTGTTACAAACTTGAGTCACCATCAGCTTAATAGTGATGTGAAATAAATTTCTAAAGATGTGAAACAGGTAATACATTGCTTGTTTAAGTAGTTGAGAGTAAGCAGATATTTTACATTTGGTTTTATATCTTTGTGCCAATAATTATAATGGTAAAAGTAATATGGATATTTTTGTTCAAGGAATATTCTATATTTATTTGTATCAAGGTTTGTATTTTTGTATAGATAACTGCTTTAGTATTAGCTTTCACTTCCTGTTATTTTGAGCTACGTATAATTACTGGCTTAAATTGGTAGTTTCATCTTTTGGTTGTTTTTTTAAAGATTTTTTTATGTGTATGTGTTTGTGTGTCTGGGTGTATCTATGCGTACCATGTGCATGCCAGTGTGTGCAAAGGCCAGAAAGGCATCAGATACCCTAGATCTGGAGTTACATGCAGTTGTGAGCTGCTCAATGTGAGGTACTGGAAACCAAACCTGGGACATCTAGAAGAGCAGCAAATGTTTTTAACTGCTGAACCATCTCTCCAGCCCCATTTTAGCTGTTTTTAAGGACGTATTTCAGAAACATACTTTATGTGTATTCTTATTTCTGTACACCTATCACTATTAATCCCCCCAATATTTCTTCATTCTAAACTATAACTTTGTAACCTCTAATAATTCAGAGTTCTTCCTTCCAGATCCCGATAATCTCTATTCTACTTTCCTTTTTAAAATATTTTTTAGTTCATAATATAATTACCATTTCCCCTTTCCCCTCCCTCTGAATCCTCCCATTCATTACCTTTTTTCTTTAATTGTTGTTACATTTGTTACATAAATAGGCATGCACACACATACACACACAGAGTTCTAAATACATCACTACAACCTGCTCAGCTTGTATAATGTTACTTGTATGTACATGTTTTTAGGGCCGACCCATCTGATATTGAATAACCAATTTGGGGGGGGAAGGGGCTCTTCCCTGGGGATGACTATTTCTCTCACTCTCAGCATTTCTTCGTTGCTTATAGTTATTGGTCTAGAGTTGAGACCTCATGAGCTTTTCCCCTTCCACAATAGCATGTCTATCGGTGGCATCCTTGTTCAGGTCATATTTAGCCAGCCATGTTGGTGAGAGACTTCATGGGAGTAGCATTCTTGTCATTTCTAGGAGACACAGTCTCACAGCACACTTACTGTTCCTCCGGCTCTTACAATCTTCCCTCCCCCTTTTTTGTAATGATTATTGAGTTTTAGGTGCAGGTGTTGTGTTGCATATGTGTCAGTTGGAACTTATCTCCACAACTCTGTATTTTGACTAATTGTGTTTTCTGTAATGGTCTCCATATGTTGCGAAGGAAGTTTCCTTGATGAGGAGTGAGAGCTACACTTTTTGTATTTTCGAGACAGGGTTTCTCTGTGTAGTTATGCGCCTTTCCTGGAACTCTCTTTGTAGACCAGGCTGGCCTCGAACTCACAGAGATCCGCCTGCCTCTGAGAGCTACACTCATCTGTAGGTATAAGGAGAAGTGCTGTGCAAGTTTCTGGTCATTGTGTTGTTGATTTTTGGTGTTATTTGTGTTCTCAGTGGTACTTTGTGCTTTAGTAATTATGGCTTTGTATTTCATTGTATGATCTCCTGGCTGTGCTCATTCTCATCTTTTTAGATGAAAATATTGCTTCCTGTGGTTTGGTTTCTTGACTGTAAATGTTTTTAGCCTGTTTATATCATGGAAAGTTTTTCTTTCCCTTCAACTATGGCAGAGAGTTTTGCTGGGTATCAAGACCAATCATGGTCTTTTAGGACTTGCAGTGCATTGCTCAAGGTCCTTCTCACTTCCAGAGGTTCCATTTAGAAATTACTGTTATTCTGATAGGTTTCCTTAATATGCGACTTTCAGTTTTATCTTGCAGCTTTCAGTATACTTTCTTTGTTATGTATAATTAGTGTTTACCATTGGGGATTTAGCTCAGTGGTACAGCGCTTACCTAGCAAGCACAAGGCCCTGGGTTTGATCCTCAGCTCAAAAAAAAAAAAAAAAAAAAAAAAGGCCGGACAGTGGTGGCACACGCCTTTAATCCCAGCTCTCGGGAGGCAGAGCCAGGCGGCGGATCTCTGTGAGTTCGAGGCCAGCCTGGTCTACAAAGTGAGTTCCAGGAAAGGCACAAAACTACACAGAGAAACCCTGTCTTGAAAAGACCAAAAAAAAAAAAATTAGTGTTTACCTATGATATACTGTGGGGATTTTCTTTTCTGGTCTTGTCTATTTGGTGTTTTATGTTCTCATTGCGTTTGGATGCGTGTATCTTAACTTAATTTGGGGGAAGTTTTCTATAATCTTGTTAAATCTGGTCTAAGACATTCACCTGAGATTCTTTGCTTTTGTCTATGCCTATAATTCAAAGGTTGGTCTTCTCATAGTGTCCCATATTTCCTGTATGTTCCTTTCCTGTGTGTTTTCCTTTTAATTTTTCATATTCTTTGCTTATTTTACCTAGATCTTCTACTCTGTCTCCCCCATTATTAGCTTTCTGTTGTTGATATCCAGCTTTAATCCATGGTCCTATAGGATGCAAGGTATTATTTCAGTTTTCTTGTATCTGTTGAGACTTGCTTTATGTTTGAGTATATTATCACTTTTGAAAAACATTACATGAGGTGCTGAGAAAGAAGGTATATTCTTTTGTGTTTGGGTGGAATATTCTGTAAATATCTGTTAGGTCCATTTGGTTTATAACATCAGTTAGCACCAGCATTTCTCCGTTTAGTTTTTGTCTGGATGGCTTGTCTATTGGTGAGAGTCTATTTTGTCAGATATGAAAATGGCTACACAAGCTTGTTTTTTAGGTACATTTACTTGGAATATCTTTTTCCATCCTTTTACCCCAAGGTGATGTCTATCCTTGTTGTTGAGGTGTGTTTCTTGAATGCAACAGAAGGAATGGATGCTGTTTTTGCATCCATTCTGGTAGTCTGTGTCTTTTTATTGGAGAATAATTGAGTCCCTTGATGTTGAGAAATATCAGTGAGCAGTATTTGTTAATTCCTGTTAGGTTTTTTTGTTTTTGTTTTTGTGTGTGTGTGTGTGTGTGTGTGTGTGTGTGTGTGTGTGTGTCGGGGGAGGTGGTGTGGGATTGTTTATTTACTGTGTTTTCTTGGATGTAGTTAACCTCTTTAGGTTGGAGTTTTCCTTCTAGCACCTGTCTTAGTTAGGGTTTCTACTGCTGTGAAGAGACACCATGATCATGGCAACTCTTATAAAGGAAAACATTTATTTGGAGATGGCTTACAGTTCAGAGGTTTAGTCTATTATTGTCATGGTGGGAAGCATGACAGCATTCAGGCAGACATGGTGCTGGGGAAGAAGCTGAGAGTTTTACATCCAGATCTGAAGGCAACAGAAAGGGACAGTTGTAGCTGGAGTGTTTCTCTCCAGCTCCCACCAAGCCTCGGCAGTCCTGCAGCCCACTTATAAAATAAACACACAGATGCTTATATTATTTAAACTGTTTGGCCTAATGGCTCAGGCTTCTAGCCAGCTGTTCTTATATCTTAAATTAACCCATTTCCGTTAATCTATAAGTTGTCACATGGCTTGTGGCTTAACATCTTTTCATGGCCGCGGCTGGCAGCGTCTCTCTGTCTCAGCCTTCCACTTTCCAGACCTCTCCTCTCTCTTTGTCTCACCTATACTCTTTGTCTGGCTACTGGCCAATCAGTGTTTTATTTATCAATCAATCATCCATAGAAGACAGTCACTAGGCCTGGCTTGAGCATTTTAGACCTCAAAGCCCACCCCCAGTGACCCACTTCCTCCAACAAGGCCACACCTCCTAATAGTGCCATTCTGTATGACCAAGCATTCAAACACATTAGCTTCACCTATGACATTCTTCTAAAGAATGTAGTACACACTAATTAAATTGTCTTTTTTTTAAAGTTTTTTGAAACAGAGTCTCATTCTGTAACCCAAACTATCCTGAAACTCACTATATAACACAGGCTGGCAAATGCTGTGGTATAGGAGTGGGCCATCACACACAGCTTCTGAGTGAATAATTGTTAATTGAAGTAGTCTATTTAAAACATTTGTAAGAATTTGGGTTTCCAGTTCACCTTAGAATTTATATATCTGGGAAATGTTTTTCCGTTTCTTTTGTTGAAGATCTATTGCTTTAGTCTTAGTAATATAAACCAGTGGCTTAAGGCAAGCTAATAAATCTACCTGTTTTCTCTTAGGCATACTTTAATGTATGTTAGACTTTGTTATCAAGATACGCTATTGGTTATTAATCCTTAATTAAGATCATTCTATATGCATGTAGGTTGACATTTCTTGTGTCCTTAGTAATAAATTGATTATAAGATGTAGTTTTTATAGTAAAATAATTAATGGTTTAATAGAAAATGTAAGATTCTCACTTTAATGCAATTAACTTTTACTATTTAAAGGATCATATCTTGCTTATGACTGGAAGAATTGATAATGAGATATTTTGTTTATTAGGTTATCTGTTAAGGACCTACTAAACCATGCATTCTTTGCTGAGGATACTGGACTGAGGGTGGAGTTAGCAGAGGAAGATGATTGCTCAAATTCATCCCTGGCTCTAAGACTCTGGGTTGAAGATCCTAAAAAATTAAAAGGCAAACATAAAGACAATGAAGCTATTGAATTCAGTTTCAATTTAGAAAAAGATACACCTGAGGAAGTAGCATATGAAATGGTAAGTAAATATTAGTGATGCTTTCCTTACACATTACCGTATCCTGATTGATTGATTCTTTTCTACTTCTCATTGCTTCTTTCCTTTCATATTCTTCTGTGTGCTTTCTTTCTTGCTGTATATTTGTATATGTATGCCTGCACAGGCATGTATTTTTACCTCCACAGTGCAGGGATTATAGGTGTATACTTTTTTTTGTTTGTTTGTTTGTTTTTTTGAGATAGGGTTTCATTGTTTAGCCCTGGCTGTCCTGGAAATCACTCTGTAGACCAGGCTCACCTTCAACTCACAGAGATCCACCTACCTCTACCTTTGGGATTAAAGGTGTGTAACAATACTTTTTTGTTGAGACTGCCAGCCCACAAATAATGACCCAGAGAATTATTAATTATGAAAATTTGGCCTTTAGCTTAGGCTTGTCTCAGCTAGTTCATAACTTACATTAACTCATATTTTTTAATCTGTGTTCTGCCACATGGTGTTACCTCACTTCCATCTTGCACCTCCTGACTCCGCTCTGTGTCTGGCTGGTGACCCTGCCTTTCTTCCTCCCAGAGTCCTCTCTGTCTCTCCGTCTAGCTATTGACCATTCAGCTGTTTGTTACACCAGTCACAGCAATATACCTTCACATGGTGTACAGATATCCCACAACAGGTGTGTGCTACCACCACCCTGGTCGGTGTGTGTACTTTATGCTTGCTTTGTGCACAGGTGCTGGGGTTTCAAACTCAGGTGCCCATGCTTGCATGTCAAGCACTTTACTGACCAAGGCATCTCCTAGACTCTATTTTCCTTTTTTATATTGTCATGTCATTGCAAAGTACTTTTCCTAGCAGAATATGTTAAATTTGCATGCCCACTATGAAGAACTGTATAGTACTGCCTTTGTTGAAATACAATTGGAGGCTGGGGAGATGGTTCAGTTGATAAAGTGCCTGTTGTACAAACATGAGGACCTGAGTTTGGATCCCCAGCACCTATGTAAGGTGGTATGGTAATGCTCTGTAACCCTAGCTCTTTGTATATGAAGACAGGAGGATTCCTGGGGACCACTGAGAGAACCTGTTGCACAAAATGAGGTGAAGAGCAATAGAGGAAGAATTCTAATGTTGGCCTCGGGCCTTCATATAAACATACACATCTACAAAATAAATCTTTAGCCCTCAGGAGGATCAGATGATTTGCTGTTTCTTATTTCTGGAACTTCTCTTATTTGGACGTTGGGCCTCTTGGATAGGTTCTCAAGTATTCTTATTTTTTTTTGTATACATCCCTTTGCCTTTATTTTATTTATTTATTTATTTATTTATTTATTTATTTATTTATTTTTGAGACTGGGTCTCATGTAACCAAAATGGGCCTAGAATTCATTGTATAGCTGAAAATGGCCTTGAAGTCCAGCTCTTCCTTCCTTTACCTCCCAGTGTTGGAATTTCCAGTGTGTTCTACCATGTCTAGCCTTGTTTTTATTGATGTGTAACTTTAAAATTCATTTACTATGAGGTGGGTTTATTGGGAACTTTAGGGTGGGCAAAATTGGATATGTGCACTTCATCCATTTTGTTGTTGTTGTTGTTGTTTTAGTTTGGTTTTCGACAGGATTGTGCTAGGTAGCTTTGACTGACCTGGTAATCACATTATAGCCCAGGCTGACCCTCAAATCCATGGCAAGCCTCCTGCCTCCACCTTCCAAGTGCTGGGATTCCCAGTCCCATTAACATTTTAATGATCTTTCAGATACCATGATTTTCTGATCTGCATAACTTTAAGACAAGTTTTAAATAGTAGACTGTAGGCTAGACTTGGTGGTGCATGCCTATAATCCTAGCACTTAGAGCGGAGAAGTAGGAGACCAGTGAGTTCAAGATTACTTTGGGCTACTATGTATGGGCCAGCCTGTGTTACATGAGACCCTGTCTCAAAAGTAAAAAATTAAAAAAAGCAAGCAAGCAAGCAGACTGCAGGGCTAAACATGGTATTGCTATGGTACTTCTTCAAATCATGTTCTCTGCTGCTCATCCCTATTCCTTAAAGACAAAAAGAACCCTTTCCTGTTCTCACACTATTCTAATCCCTAGTAAGATGTAGCAAGTACTCTGCTCTGAGCATACATGCTTAGAATGTAGATCTCTGCTTCAAACTTCATCTGTATTTTTTTCAATAGACTATATTCCTATTTTGGGGATGTTAATACAATTCAAAACTATGGTACTTTTCTGTTTCCTCCACAAAGATATTTTTTTAAGTTTTTCTTTCAGCATCTCATTTCTACTTCATTTTATGTTAAGCTGATTTCCATCTTATATCATCAGATAATGTGCTCATATAAGGCAAAAGACCATTTTAGGTAGCTATATGTCTCTGGTGTCAGTACTGGGTATGCTGTTACTGGATTTTGAGATAGACTTTGTAACTGGCATTACAAGATCCTGTTGCTGCAGTCCCTGAAGTATTATTCTTTTTTTTTTTTTTGGTTTTTCGAGACAGGGTTTCTCTGTGTAGCTTTGTGCCTTTCCTGGAGCTCACTTGGTAGCCCAGGCTGGCCTCGAACTCACAAAGATCTGCCTGGGTCTGCCTCCCGAGTGCTGGGATTAAAGGCGTGCACCACCAACGCCCGGCGAAGTATTATTCTTTTATCAGTCAAAAGCTCTCACATGTACACATGTCCAATTTTAAAGATATATAGAAACAAGCTATTAATTATTAGTTATTTAATAGAATTTTGAGTTTGTTTATTTATTATGTTTTTTTTGTAGGTCAAATCTGGATTCTTCCATGAAAGTGATTCCAAAGCTGTTGCTAAGTCCATTAGGGACCGTGTGACACTGATAAAAAAGATAAGGGAAAAGAAGCCTGCTGGATGCTTGGAGGAACGCAGGGATTCTCAGTGCAAGCATGTGGGGAATGTATTACCTCCACAGCAAACTCTAACTTCACCACCTGCTCCTGGTACACACACTGTGGCTGAATGTGAAGAAACAGAAGTTGATCAACATGTTCGACAGCAGCTTTTCCAGGGAAAACCACAGCCACAGTGCTCCTCTGTTAGAGGTAAGACAACTGTAAATACAAATGTCTAATTATAGTTCTTTGTCTTTAAAGTACATTTTTGTATTTTAAGAGTATTCTGTTATCTATAATTTTATAAATCCTTTTAAAAACTTTTGAAATAGACAAGATGATTTCTTTATCTTAAAATCAAGAAAGCTGGGCTAGGAATTTGTTCCAGTTGGGAGTGTTGCCTAGTATACAGGAAGCCCTAGGGTTGATATATAAACTGGGCATGGTGGTACTTACCAGTTATCCTAGCATTTGAAAAGTGGAAGCAGGAGGATTAGAGTTCATGGTCATCCTCAGCTAGTTTAAGGCCAGACTGGAATATTAGTTCTCATCTCAAAATAAATTTAAGAAAGTCTTTATGTGACTTGCCCAATGTTCTAGTTGCAGAAAGATTATACTGTGCAACTATTCCAATTCAGAGAAATGATATTAATAACATTTGTAGTAATCTAGCATATAACCCCATGAAAATTTAGAACTAAAGATATAGTTTATTTCTTAAGAAATTTTCTAGATGTTAAGAGCCTTATGATTTTAGATTGGAATGAAAGCATAAGTCCTCTAGTTTTTTTGCAATAATATATCATCTTTTTAAAAAATACACAGTAGGAGGTGTGGTGGCACAGGCCTTTAATCTCAGCACTCTGGAGGCAGAGGCAGGCAAATCTCTGTGATTTAGAGGCCAGCCTGGTCTACAGAGTGAGTCCCAGGCCAGCCAGAGCTACATAGTGAGACCATCTTAAAACAACAATAGCAACAACCAATTAATTATTTAAATAAAATAGAAATAAATGAAAACAAAAAAGTAAAAACACAGTATTTACATAGTTATAGCCAATTGTTCTACAAAGGAAGTACTTTTTTTTCTACCCATTTTCTAGGAGATGTGGAACATGACACTTATATTTTACTGAAATCATAACAGCAAGTATATATTAGTTAGGATATACATGAAATGACTGGTAAATTGGGTTAGTTGATCTTTCCTCCTTGTTATCCTTGTTTTTCTTCTTTGTTTGTTTTGGGGATGATCTTGCTATAGAGCCCAGGCTGTGCCCTCAAACTCAAGATCTTATTGCCTATCCCTTTTAAGTGCTGGGATTATGGGTATTTACCACTGTGCCTAGCTGCTGCTTCTTCCCACTTTTTCCCATCCCCCTTCCTTGCCTTTCCTTTCCCCTCTTACTCTCCTTTGCTTACCATCTTACCTCTTGTTCCCTACCCCTTTCTCTTTTTTGCAGTACTTGGAATAGAACCCAAGGCCTTGTGCATGCTAGACTGATAATCTACCACAGAATTATATCTTCAGCTCCTGGAATTATTTTTATGTTTTTTTTTTAAAGACAGGTTCTCTGTGTAGCTTTGGCTGTCCTGGAACTCACTCTGTAGACCAGACTGGCCTCAAACTCACCAAAATCTGCCTGCCTCTGTCTCCTAAATGCTAGGATTAAAGGTGTGCACCACCACTGCCCGATTTAAGTTTGTTTTATAAAGAAAACGTTAAGACTCTGGGAGATAGGCATGGTAACATCTGCCTATAATCTCAGTACTCTGAAGGCTGAGGTAGGAGGATCAAGAGTTTAATGTCAGGCTGAGGAGATACTTGGTACTTGCCTTGCACAAAGACATGCATTCCTTACCCAGAACCCACCTAAAAAAGCCAGTTTTGCTGGTGTACACTTGTGATCCCAGTGCTATAGACAGGCAGGTCCCCAAGGTTTGCTGACTACTTAGCCTAGCCTATTTGGTGAGCTCCAAGCCAGTGAGAGAATCTGTCTCCAAAAAAAAAAAAAAAAA